>CABFWB010006898.1:0-23820 GCA_902151455.1 Timema bartmani
AGTAGACCGTTATAGGCAGTGACGCATCGGCAATTAAAGGTATCGGGAAAATGTACCCAGCGGCAGCAAGAAAGGTACAAGTACCACTGAGTCCTCAGAGAGGTCACTTGGTAGAGCAGTGGTAATTTTAGTTAAAATTTTGGGATTTTAATCCACGTTCAAATACATTGTTTTAAACACTACATGTCAACTTTTCACACAATCTACTAAATGAATGATCTTTGAACTCGTTAAACTATGCTTATACCAATTTTAAGCTCATTGCATTAGTTTCAATGTGATTATGAAACAAAATATAAGCCTATTTATAAAAACAATAAGAGTATATATGTTTAAAAAATTATGTTTTACATTCAGAAAATACAAGATTATTAATATTTTTTCAAGAAAAATATAAATAACATTTATAATTTAGTTAGCATTATTCGAATCTTTGATATATTTATTCCCCTCCCCATCCCCAGATTAAAATTCTGGGTGTGCCACTGAGAAGAGATAGTGTAATCGCACACGGCGTACTTTCACCGAATGTCCCTTGTTCGGATTCTGACCGTATCAATATACTCCTTGATATTTCTAGATAAGCGTTTGTTTCTTATTCATAGCTGCTGTATTTGTATTATATATGGGTGCCAGGTAAATCGGGTCCATTCACCATAAGAGTAGTGGTAAATGACAGCTATAGTATTATTTTGGCAGGAAGAACAGTAGAAATTAGTTTCTAAAACAATTTTAATATATGCAGACATCAAATCATGTAATCTGCAGCTTTACCTTTTATAGATCAATGTTTGCCGCAAAGAAATATGTTTGAGTTCTCTCTACTGTTCTTCCAAACAAAATCAGCGTATAGCAGAAGCTGTAAAAAGGGCTAAAAGAAAAACGTAATTAAAAACATATTGTTTGCTATGAAAGTTTAAACTCCCAAAAGGGACAACAAATCAATACCTATATTGTCTTGCAGATTATATTGTTTGTTTATTGTTGAGATTAGGTCTGGAAGCTTTTGCAAGCCGTAGCTTACCAACACTCCTACCGGAGCTAGGGTATACCTATCCTATCACCAACGTTTTACGATTAGGTTATTATTACATCTGAAACTAATAATACATTGCCTAATTTAGATTAGTTTTAAATATATTGAAAACCGTAAATTGTGATTAACATATTAAGAATAACTACTGCCTTTACATCGTTATGGTAAAAACTGAATTGGTGTGCCCGTCCCACATCCATTCTGGTTGGCTACCAAAACTTGAGTCTCACACAAAAAGTGTCCTTCCCGGCTTGCCTCGAGGGATTCCATCCCAATCCCGCGGATCTCATGGAAAGCTCACATAATAGCAAGTCAGCCCAGGATGATTTCTCTTTTCCCAATCATAACATATACTACAATTTCACTTTTAAAAATCTAGCTTATCCCGGTGACTGGGGTGAACATTTTTAGGGCAAATTTTTCACCAAGTTTTTTTTCTATGCCAGGACAGAATACAACTACCAACAGGACTTAATTATATTGTTGAGGTGACAGGACATTTTTGTTGTTATGTGTTATTATAAAAGAGAAAGTGATGGGTTACATATCTTAAATTGGAGAATGAGGACGCTAATTCTATAAGCTTGAAGATAGTTTAAACGAAATTTCCCGCTATGATTGTTAAGATAATCTTTATTTTATAAATACTCAAGAGATCCGTTCTGTTTTTTCAAAAACCTCTTAAGCCTCATACAATAATTATTAAACTTAGTAATAGCTTTCGTTAAGACGTGACTATCCACTTAATAAAGCCAATATATTTTATAAATAATTTTTGTGGGTACCTGATTCGAAGCTATGTAAATGGGCCAAATAATTCAATATAATGCTACTATGACATCCACCATCCTTTAGATTAATTGCGTAATTGTTTGATGAGAGGAAACAAAGCTTAGCTTAGAAAGTCAACCCTTGAATAGTACAGATTGTTGCATTATTGAATATTCTTTATCCTTCTTGTAAGTTTGGCAAGAAGACTCCATCAAGGTATATTGGTTCAGGATTAACACTTAAACATATCAGATATGTTGAGAAGAACTAAACCTGCTTCGGTGTCCGAATGGTCTAAGGCGTCATTCTCGTGTTGGACTGGCCTGCTGGGTTCGAATCTCGATCATTCGGGTCTATTGAGGGTAGTTTTCTTTTCCTAAATTGTGTCCCACTCTCATTCCACGCAGATGGGGATAAATTACCACTGAAATGCTTGCTTCCTCATTTCTACTCCATTAGAGTAATTATCATATGAGTATAACCTGAACAGGTAGTAAGACGTAGTGGTAATAGTAAAAAGATAAAAAAAAATAGAAGAAATATTTATTTAATTTTTCAAACCAATAGTATTTTAATTAGTGTAATTTTAAGATTTAAAAAACCCAAGGAAATTGACAAGTACCATCATTGACGACACATGAAAAAATAAGTGAACCCGGCTTTTTTATTTTCTCCTGTATTCTCTCTATAGCGGGAGTTAATCTAATTTTGACATCAGAATAATCCAGCTTTACCAAACACAACCTCTTATTTTAAGTCATAATTGGCTAAAATATTGCCAGTTGCCACATTTTAAATATTTATGATTTTGAATCTAAGTGGTTGTCACCAAAATTTGCAGGAAATTACATCATATAAAGGATGAATACTACTCTCAGACCAGAAAGAGGATAGGAGCAAGGCGAATAAAGTCAGAAACAGGATATTCTATTCTAATTTATTTGCCAAGATTTGCTATCGAAGAGTCACATAGGCATGTTGAACTTTCGACCATACATCAGTGCTGAACATGTATCCAAATACTGATATGTTCGTTTATAGGTAGCTATGACAAAAGTTAACTTAAGGAATTATATTATATTATTAGATCAAACAATGTGTAAACTTCTAAGTGCTACATATGTGACTTTGAAGGCGAGGTATAGAAATAGTGTTTCATGTAGCATGAATACGATGGAGTCAATAATTGTGATACGCCAGATTTAGATCTAAATACGTTCCACTGCAAAATTAAAGTAGTTCCAGATATATACTAATATAGACCCAATTGTATCACAATGTTGTGATTATGTGCTCTTTTTTGGCATTCTAAAAATGTCCCAGAAATCTAATGAATTAGAAATATATGATGTTCATGGGTCGTCCAAAGATGTCCCGGTCTAACGTAATATTAACGTTCAAGGGAACGCTACGTCAAAGGACCTATCACTCGCGCTTCCAAGTGTAATAGTAGGGTGGATATGGGGATATTGCACCAGTTGCAAATATTTTGTGGATTTACGCAATTTTGCAAATAATATGTTGCAAATTTTCCGCAATTTTGCATATTTGTTGCAAGTTTGAAAAAAAATTACATAATATTAGAATACTGGTTGATATTTGCGGTATATTTTGCATAATTTTGGCATGGTAGGATTATTTATGCTTTAAATTGGCAAAGTTATTTCGTTATTGGCGTTGTTATTCTCTTGTTTGGCAACGTTATATGGTTATTCTTGGTGGTCATGAAGTGTTCCCTGAGTCGTTGGAGGGGTTTATAGGTGTGTAGGGGTCAATGGAGGGGTGTATAGATGTGTAGGGGAAATTATCTTCCCCTCTTTAGTATCGTGCTTGTTTTATTTTTCCTCTGATGGACTATAACGTTGAGATGAGTATAAACTCTATCCCTCTGATTCCTTCCACGGATGTTTAGTTTTTACAAGCCACCTGAATAGGGGTACTAGACATTGACCTCTACTGCCCTCGCACACCCTTCGATATTGTGTGCATGATAAAGTAATAACTCTTGATTAACTTGGGACCTCAAACTGTATTGTATGATTTTGGTAGGAAGAACATTATAAGCTAGCTAATAACGTTACTAAATTCATTTAAATATCTTCTTAGATTAAGTCATGTTATCTACAGCTGTTTCTTTTGATATATGATATTATCAATATCTATAGAATAGCACAAATAATGTTCTAGAATGTTAACATTGTTGGCCGTAAAGAAATCTGTTTGAATTTTCGTGACTGTTCTTCCACCGAATTCAGGGTATAATGTTTTCTACTTGACACGCGTTCTAATTCCTCAACACGTGTAAAAGTCGATATGATTCAAAGACCATGGGTAACTTTATTACATTCCCAATAAGAGTTTTAAATAAAATAAGTTAATAATAAAAATAGTAATTATGTTAATATTAAGGTGAACATCGCTTATGTAGGCCTACTAACTATGCTAATGGTACTAGGGCTTAGGAAGCTTATATTTATAAGGAGTGTATTTGCATTAGCGTAGAGAGAGAATGGAAAACCATTTAATAAAACCACCCTCAGTACACCCGATTGAGATTCGTGCCTCGATCTCCCTGTCATCGGCAGTCTAGTTTCCTATACAAATTAAACACAGTTCCATTTAGATAGAAATGCACATTTTTGACAGTTATAACATTTCTGACATTTATACAAGTTAACTAAACAATAGCGTATAACCCGAACGGGTAGTAAGACGCGGTNAAAAAAAAACTAAACAATGTTCGTATATATGAAATAACACTAAAAATAAAGTAAAATTATATTAATATTGAATGCAAAGTAAAATATGTTTGTATTTTCTAAAAGGTTCCTTCCTTCAGGAATTCTACTATGGTAAAGTGGAATATTAGGGTCAGTTCAACTTTATAAACAATCTTAACCCTTAAGTAGGGGACGCGAGAAAAGGTCAATTTTTTTCAGGTATTATAGCTTAACTTTTTTTGGACAAAATAAATCAAATATTAAATATCTGTCAAGGATGGTCTAAAATTTATTGTCAACTTTTTCTTAATATAAAACGTTGTCGTTTAATACCCCTATGCTCATAACAGATATTCAAAAACTGTGGATATTATCATGGTAAGAAAATCAAACTCTAAGTTTATACTGAAGCAATATGTGGCGTGTAGTTTAAACATTTTTACTAATTGTTAAATAATAATATAAAACTACATACATACATGAGAAACATATATATATATATATATATATATATAATGATAAATATTAAGTGGTTAATCAATAATTATGATTTCACGATCATTTGATGAACTGTTCTTAGATAGTTGTCTAATGAAGTCTAATGAAGAACTAGAGGTTGTTTGAGTCTCTTCGTTATTCTTCACAACTGCGGGTGTTGAAGACTTCTCCCTGAGTAGATTATAGACCCAGCACTCGGTTGTGCAGTCCTTTATGTCCGAGGTCGAACCACTCACCTCACCATCCAAGAGGGCGGAGAAGTGCAACTTTCCACTACAGGATAGAATAAATGTGCGAATATCCGTAGTTGAGTAATGAATAGAATAATAAATAGTTCCTTTTCCGATCTCTACGTCATGAATTCCATGAGTAGAGGAATTAATGTTACAGCTATATTTGTTAATTCCACCCAAGATTACGAACTGAACAGCGAGAGTGGATGGTAAATGAATGCTCGCCTCCTGTTTATATGTCGTTTCAAGAGTGTGAGGCAGACTAATTGTTTGAATATATATCTGGTTTAGTGAGTGAAGGGAAGGTGAAATGGGTGAGAAAAGAGTGTTTAACATTTAATAAACTAAAATATGAAGACATTTGATTATATCATACTTATTTTTTCAATCAGGTGTGCGTGTGTGTGTGTGTGTGGATAATAGCTAGGGAAATTGATAATTTAGAAAATGGATACTTTCTAAAGTTAAAATATAGTTTAATACTGATAATAGATGGAAAATAATTAAAGTAACTTTTTAAAATATAATTTTAAGATAGTGTACATTCTGTCAAATATAATAGTTTTGATTAAATATAAAAAGTAATAAATATCTACCTATTTAAGCATATAAACTGAAAATAAGAACATGTGAATACATATTATAATGATTATATTAATATTTTAAACATGTTGATGAATCATTCATCACTTAGCTAATTCATTATTTATATATTAAAACTTTATTAAATTATACCCTTCAGTTTAAAAAAATCATAAATACAATATTTATATAAGCTAAGTATGTATGTAAAAAATTAGCGCATCTATTTGAAAATACATCACTCAGGAAATTCATTCTTTTATGCATCAATGTTTGATAAAATTAAACATGTGTATGAAGAGTGAGAAAATCAGATAACACATAATGAATGAGGAATATATAGAGTTTTTAGAACGATTAGTGTGAGTTTTTTTCTAGCTAAGATAGATTGAGCGAACCACTTTCTCATATCAAGCACTTTCATGTAAACACTTTTATAGTTTCTTAAACTGGTATAGCCGAAGCTTTTATATTTAAAAGAGGTAATTGCAATAACTCGGTTAAAAATAGTTGTTTATCTGTGCCACAAACATGTCTTGTGAGTATCGACAGTAACGTTGCAAGCTGGTGGTATGAGATCTCCCCATCCGACCATTCACTCTGCTTCATCTTCAGCCAGAGAACTTGAGATTCTTCGTCCAAATTTTCGAACGAGATCAGTGGTTTCACAATGCACGCTAACTTTAATTTCTTGTTTAAAGAGTGCATCACAACTTCCTTAACGATGAATAGTCCATTCGACTTCTTCAAACTGTGAAAGTCAGCGATGAGGATAGACATGGTTCCAAAAACAGAATACTTGGCCGCGTTTGTATGTGGCATATAAAGGCTACATTCTTTTTTTAGGTGAAAAATGTTTGTGAAATCATAGTCTTCAACACGACCACAATCTGAGCATGGCAGGCAATCCAGAATATATACATCTGTTTTTAAATGGTCTGCCAAATCGTCAAATATGAACATGATTAATTAAGATGTAACATATGTTAAAAGAAATTTCTTGGGAAGATAGGCTAATTCAGTTTCCTTCTTTAATAGTTGTAAGAAAAATTGTTCACCGAGCGCGCAAATAGCATTTATTATTTTCACTCCATTTTCACAGCAGCCAGACATTTTGAAGAGCGCACGTAGAGTTTGTCTTGACGTGACTGCTACATTTTCCCATCTGTACACCCATTTTAAGTTGATGTAGAGAAGGACAACCGAAGTCTTCGATATTGATGATGTCACGTTCTTGTCCGAGAAGGTGGCGCAACCATTTCACCTTCTCGAGACCCTTCACGTAGATTACGTTTTCGTTGGCCAGATGCGTTTTTATGCGATCGGACAACTGGTGATACGGAATATCACCATCATACCAGTGTAATCCATGATGGTTGTATGTTAGATGATCATATTTTATCATATCATCGTGTCAATTCATTCCATTCGTACGGAGGAAGAAAAGTGAAGCGTGCTTTCAGTGATTCTAACGTAGCCTTTTTGAAAACAAACCCGCCGTCTAGTAGGAAGTCTTGAACGTCAGAAAACATAATACTAGTAGATTGAGTGTTAGGAACGGATTTATACCTTTTTACTAACGGTTAACGGTTAAGCATTTTTCCAGCACTAAGACAGCGAACTTGTGTAAAATAAACAACACCATCATACTGAAAATTTAATTCTGACAAGAATTCTCAGAACTGAAGATAAGTTAACGAAGAAAATTTATTACTTTGACTACTACTTTCATAACGTGCTCCATATTAATAATTTTTGAACAAATGTTTTCTTGTTGTAAAATATAATTGCATACGATGATTTCATTGCCCATGTTTTTGCACTCTGTTGCTAAATAGTTCACAGCCACTTGCTTCTTTCCCACCGTAGCTGGCGCGCCATATGTTGAAATAACCTGCAATAATTTTAGGTTCAAATTATACTTTTCCGAGTTTTTTCACTTAACAATAAATGTCTGAGCCTTTAGATGTATCTTTCATAGGAAAAACGCCAGCAATTCCTCTGAAATGTTAAAATTTCTATTAACACCACGAATAAAAATTGAAAGCTCTGCAGTGTCAGTGACGCCTGTGCTTTCATCCTTGGCCAATTAAAAGTACTTGAATTCTAATATTTTTTCCTTCAATGTTTTTTCAATTTCTGATGCCATTTATTCTTCTCTTCTGGATACTATCATACGATTAAGACTATTATTTGAAATAATACTTTTTTCTCCGGAAAAGCTATATTTGCCACTTCTTCCAGACATTCTTTAACTAGCGCTCCTTCTTTGTATAATTTTTTTAATTAAAATTTTAGATACAACAAAACTTGCTTTGACTGCAATTTCTGAGTCGTTAGATACTATTCGAAAAAGATTTTGTTGGCTTGTTAATTTACGTTGCCATATTTTACCCCAACCTTTCTCATTTGTCCAGTCCACGCGTTGTATTGGCCAGCATGTTTTGTATCGTAATGTCACTTTATGTTGTACTCCTTTATTGCATTCACTGTTTCTTTAAAAATTAAACATGTTGCTTTGGCTTTATATTCTATGAACAAATAGCTCTCACTCCATGTCTCCTGAAACACACGGCACTCGTCAGTCACTTTACGCTTTTTTACAGACATTGTCGTAATGTGTTACAAAATTAATTAATCGCGCCAAGACGAACGGTGAACAATAACAAATAATAACGAGCGTATCGGCATCAACCGTCAACTGACAACATTACAGGAATTGCTGATACAGCTCGCGCATGCGCAGACAGCAGTCCTCCATACCGTTATCACCAACCTGGATAGTGCAGCGATCGTTTTGTTATTTATTTTGTTATTTCGATAATGTACTGTAAACTAATTTAATCTACAACAAATCAAAGGGTGATGTGAAACAAGAAAATTTGATTTTCTGGTTGGGTTTCTGAACACAATTCTATATTATATAGACTCTTAAACATTTTTCTCCTTATAGATCTCGCGGGCCGCATAAAATGAGGTTGAGGGCAACGGGTTGTGCACCACTTTTTTAAGATATACTAAATATTTGAGAAGCATATTATATAAAGCATACCAAAGCAGATTGGAATATTTATTTACGCTAAATATAATTTTGAATACATTATTATATTATTACCACCACATATGTAATTATATTATTGCTACGGAAACTACTCAAAAAATATGTATTAAAATTAGATCCACATGGCTTGTTCAGGTGGACCGCCATGATGACTGTCTATTGTCTGCTAACATTTCTTGAGTGCCTAGTAGCTTATTAAATACTGGCTAGATGGCAGCATGTCCTTATTTCTATCAAAGAATATGAAAGAAAGAGATACACTGCCATGAGCTTCCAAAAAAACGCTCTGACTTTGAAGTAAAAAAACATCAGCTTAATAGATAGGATACATTGCAAAGATAAGGGTAATATTTGTCAGGTTTACTCACTATTTGTCTATTAAAAATCCTTCCACTCTGTGCAAGTCTTTGGAGAACCATCCAGCAGGTTTGAATGTTAGTATGGCTCTATGACCTAAAAAAAGTTATTTTTAATAAGACATTAATTATTAAATACCCAAACAAATAAGAATAACATTTTATGGTTTTGATACAATACCATATAAAATTAAAAGTTTCTATATAAAGTAGTTTAAAAAAGGATGAAATCTAAAATTACAGGTTACTTGCTCAAAATAATAAAAAAACATTGCAAAAGTACTGATAATTTTACTTTATTAATATGGAGACATTAAAAGAAGCTGAGCTTTCAAGCATTGACTACTTACACTAAATAATCTCTAGGATAACCATAATTTAGTTAAACTTTCACAAAACAAAATACCCTAGTCTGTTCAATAGTTGGAGGTCAGCAATAAGTAAAACTACGCTCGGCTCTTAAAATAAATTGTCATCGCATTTGATAGTGTTAGGCTATTTTCGAAAAGTAAGATCCATTCCATGACTAAACTAGATGCATTTAAACATAAACTTAGTAAAAATTGGATTTGGATAGTTCCATACAAATTTACCCTTATGTAAAGTACTGGCATAAGATCTGAGCAATGTTTGAACGTTTGTTTTGATTTGCATAACTCAAGTGGATGCATGGGCCTAAGAGTGGTGGCTTAGCATATGTGAAGTAATGAACTAGAAAGGTTAAAAGAAAATACTGACAATTAATAACAATAGATGAACTAGTAGGCTAGGAAATGGGCCATTGCGGGGTATAAAATACTTTTATTTTTTGGCACTGTAGCTGTCACAATTCCATCGATATCGAAGGCAGTTACGCTGCCCGACGACGTACCATATCAGACTAAATCTTCGGGTCATCGGTAGTACTTGTACTTAGAGGGCGTCCATCGATCCCAGCGTCCCGATATTGAGTTCTGTACGGATCACGCGCAGTGTCAGTCAATTCCATCGGTCTAAGTTTCCACGAGTTAAGCCAGTTCTTCCACGAGCGCGGGGGTCCAGTCTCTCTATTCCTTTATCTTATGTCTAAACATCTTATTTTTATCATATTTAAGTAACTTCTAATAAACACAAACTTGTAGGCCTACATTTTATTTCGAAACCACTCAATTACCTTGTCTGCAACCTAACCCCTCCCGCAAGCTATCCTGACAGACCGAGCCCACTGGGGTAGGTCGTGACAGTACACTAAAATTAATTTTAATGGAAAAACGTGAATAACCATTTTGTTTGTAATCATGTTACACAATGCCTAGATATAACATTTAATCAAAGCCGTTAGAGAGGATTTTTGACAAAATCAAATTTATCTCCATTTTAGCTTCAGTAAACTACCGTTAATTTTAAGGTTAGATAATTAAATCATTTCAAAACTCATCAGGAACCATTATGAAAACCCAAGATAACAAGTATTAGTCTTAGTCTCAGTAAAATAGTTTCGGCTCTAGACTGAGATACGGACACACAGATAGACAGACAGACAAAGAAATTCCACCACGTAAACCAATTTTTAAGTTTCAGGGAGTCATGAAACGTCGACATTAATTAAAATCTCAAGTTCAATTTTTTTATGATAACAATACTTCTCACTCTGAGGGGTTGAGAGAAAGTAAAAACAGACAAAAATAATTTACAAAAAACTAGCGATGTGATGACTGTGCGGTAGGAACTGACCAAACCCCCAGTGAGTTTTCTTTTCAAGTGGATGTAAACTGATGTAATTCCAGCGTTGTTTTTAAAGTAACATCTTAAAGTTACCGGTATTGTATTGAATATACCGCACCAACTTTAAAGTTGCTCCGCTATTTTGAAATTTTTTCGGGGGTTAAAATTAAAATGTTTAACTTTTTGGAATTTTCCCGTTGGTTACAGGCTAGAAGCTATATAAATTTGCCAAATTTCAAGTTGCTAGCTCATCTGGAAGTGGGTAAACATTAATGTCAGTGAGTGAGTAAGCCATGTGGCTTTATATTAGTATAATGTCTAAAACAGTCTTTTATTATTTAACGATCCTAATACTATCTAGCTTATTTTTTCATTTATTAATCTTAAAAGGTTATTTAAATTGATGTTGAAAGCAGTTTTATTTTTACGCACCTTGTTTTATTTTTTGCTTTTATTTTAATGGTTTATTTCTGTAGTTTCTTCCAATATTTTATTTGCATAATATTTTCCAACAGTTTATTTGTGCATTTTAATCCAATAGTTTATTTGTATAGTATTTTCCAACAGTTTATTAGTGTATTATATTCCAATAGTTTATTTCTATAGTATTTTTCAATAGTTAGATTTTGTAATATTTTCCAATAATTTTTAGTAGTGTATTTATCTTTTTGTTTAGTAGTATCATCTTGAGGTTTGTCCAAGTTTACACATTAAAATTTCCCTATAGTATTTATTAATAGTATTTGGTATACATTTTAATAATGGTTTTTTAATCTAGTATGATGTATGGTATAAGCTGTGAAATTATTATTTCTTGACACCGCATATTACTATCCGTTTGGGTTATAAGCTTATTAAATATGTTAAAATGTCTTATACATACACATTATGTATAGCCCTTTTCTTTTGCTAGCACCGCGTCTTACTATCTGTTCAGGTTATACGCATCAGGTATGGTTCCAATCACTGAACGATGATCAACTTAGTTATGAGCATAATGTATTACTCTCTCATTGTATGAAGTATGTCTTTGATCATTGAATGATGAAAAATGAATTAAAAGTATGATGCGTGAATTATGATTAAATGCCCTTTAAATATGATGCAGTATATTATCAATAAACTATTATATGTATATTTTGTAACTCTTATCAAGGTAGGATGATTAAATGTGGTGCTCCAGAGAAGGAGTTATAGGTTGTTCAGAGGGATTGTTCAGGTAAAAATATCCTTTCACAAATAGGGTGTATATTTTCAAAGTTTGACAGGAGTCAGTGTGGTTAAGCATTCCTCGTAAACATCTTGATTTCCTCCTCCAGTGCTATGTAGGATGTCAACAGTAGAGAAAGTAAAGTAGCTATATCTTTCCGAATCTGCTCTAAGGCATGGGGATGTTCCTTTCTTCACCCTAATGAGGAGGTGTGGAGAAGAGAGTAAGTTGCATCAACAAGAGGATCGCGGATGTGGTGTAGGTATGAATGGGATAGGATTGTGTCATGTAGGGGTTTATAGAAAGGAATTTACCTTTATGGACGTAAGTAGTTTGTCCATCGTAGTGCTATCAGGGTGGCTGTTGCATGTCAGGGTAGAGGAGGGTGGGAGAGGGGAAAAAGTTATAGAGGGGAAGGTTTTCTTTGGCTACAATCTCTTTTCCTACACCCTAAGATAAAAACTAGTATAAACCAATAATATACATTTAAATAGTATATTATTGTATTCATCTTAGCTCCTTATTCCTCTAATAAGATGAGTAAGGTGATTAGTGTTTATAATATATGCATAAGAAGTGAAGAAGTTGATTGTCTTCAAGCGATTAATGATTACATTTATTTACAATGTGTATTGTTGAGCATTGACTGTTACTGTCCATGGTGAACAAGGGTCAATTGGAAAAAAAAAATCTGTTTTTAATTTGAGGGTAAGAGAAGATGGATATTGACTGGCGATGAACCTAAACAACATGAAAGGGAGGGTAAGGTATGGGGGAGTGGTGATCCCAACATAGGTCCACTCAAAGACTGGTCTATGGAGGGCTAGTAGTAGTACAAGTAGACTTTATTCAGAATCAATAGCCAAGTTATTACAATGATAATAGCTAATAGCTAATTTTTATGATTCTAACCCCAATACCTATTTTAAAAATTGGGGCGTATTAACCCACATCTACTATTTTCCATCTTTTACTCAATCCATTTTATTCTAAGTAGATCTAGATTTTAGCGCCTAACCTAATGTCCTATTATCTCCAGTTTTATTATTTATCCCTAATAGTTGGTCCGTCCCGGGTACTTACTTCCCCGGTACCCCACCCTGCAGGATATCCCGCCGAAACGGATCGTCACCGTCTCGGAAAGAGCCCCTACAGAGTCAGGCATCCCTGCTATCCGCCACCTGGGGAGACGCCCTATCGGAGATTTCGCTCCACCCACTTTTTGCTGAAGCCACCACCTATGGACCTATCATACCTTAAATCTAATTACAATAACTTTAAATTTAATTACATTAAAACCTTAAAACTAACTTAACCTAAACCTCTTCTTCTTCCACGGGCTGCCTGTCACATCCCAGGCCTCCTCTTCACGTCAGCCATCGCCGTCCACAGAAGAACCCGACGGCCCGGAAGCCAGACCACTCCAGTCCATCTGCACGCCATGCTAGCTCAGAGCCCACCGAGCAGAGGAGTGGCTTCCACCGTCAACCACCTTACCCTTCTAGTCACTTATCAGCTGGAATTGTAGGTCCCACTGGTTCATCGGCTGTTTCCACCGCCGGCATCCAGTGGAACCCTCTCTCAGCTGAGCTCCGGATATCCAGGAGTCGTCTCCGTTCCATCCCTCCAGCCCAATTTATCACCCAGTCTCTTGGTCTACTAGTTGTGGTCAAAAATCTCATCTGCGTCCGTCTCTTCCTCACTACTTGTCCTCATCGTTATTTCCCTAATTGTCTCGTCTAAGTCTAAGTCTGCCGTCTGCTCACCAACACGTCTTCTTACAAACTTCTCCTTTTACCTCCTCGACACTTCATCTGCCATCCTGTCGAGGAAGACCCACTTGTCCACATCGCGCACAATGTGGTATACAGTACCAGCCTGAAGTGGTACTTGCCAACCTACCCTCTCTTCCGCCGTCAGCATACACTCCAGCACTACGTGTTCAAGTGTGGCCTCCTCACCACAATAACATCTGTCATTGTCCGTCAGTCCTCTCCTGTAGAGAGTTGCTCTATACGGCCCTTGCCCTGTTATAAAATGCACCAATCCCGATGAGGGTTCAAAATACTTCAACCTAAGGCGCTCTCTTACATTCGGAAAGATCTGATACGTTCTCCTACCCGTTTAACTCCTATCCTAATCCTCCTGCCACTCATCCAAGAGGGCCTCCTGGATCCCTTGCTTAGTATCAACACCTTCCCGGACCAGGCCCACCACCTTATTTAAGTCCCCTCTCTTTAACCAGTATAGAGCAGCCCTCTGCCTCACCATCAACTCCAGTGGCCANCCGCAGATATTAATCAGATATATGGGCCTATACGACTTCGGAAGTTGTGGGTCCTTCTCATCCCCCTTGCTAAGAATGACTACATCGCTCTGTTTCCACACATTTGGTACTTTCCCCTGAGCGATACACTCATTCATCAGCCCCACGAGGAAGGGTGCTATCTGTTCACTAATCTCCTGGAGGACCTCGACCCTTATACCATCGGGTCCAGGTGCCTTCTTTTTCCTCATTCCAGCTATGAGGATGATAATCTCCGCCTGTGTTGTTGGAACAGTCCTCGCCTCACTCTCGTAAGTCTCCAATATTTCCCTCCGCATCGTCACCTGTTCTACGTCATCAAGTCCGTCATCGTCCGGAAGCAGTGTATTGATCAGGAGCCTCGAGGAATCCTCTCACCCAGACGTCATTCCTCCCTTCGGTTTCCTGAGCGTCGATATCATGGCTGGGGGCCTTATCCTCCCAGTCACCATTTGGAAAGGTATGCCCCACGCGTTACTCCTCAGCTCTTCCTGAGCATAACGCTCCCAGCCTGCCATCTTCGCCCGCGCCAGAGCATTCACATATGTGTTCCTTTTTCTCCTATAGATCTCCAATAGCATCCCCCCACTTCTCGGGTCTACGTTACCTTGATAGCGCCGGCAAGCAGCCCTCGCTGCTCCCCTAAGCCTTCCAAGTCTATCGCTCCAAAATCGATTTGCTACGTTCATTCCCTCTTTTAACACAGGAATAGCGAGCCTCATAGCTCTCTGAACAGCCCTTACAAATTCTTTCGCCTTTTCATTAACGTTTCACTCTCTCTATTTCTTCTGGGATGACTAATTTCCTCCTAAGCTTATCCCAGCTGGCCCTTCTCAAGTTGTATCTCACCCTCTGTTCCTTTTCAATCAGCTCGCCTCCTCCTTCGATCCTAAAGGTGATCAGATTGTGGTCACTGATTGTCATCCCGTCCAGTACTTTCCAGTCCTTTACCATGCTCGCTGCCTCACGATTACATAGTGTCACGTCTATATTTGACCTTGCCCCAGTAGCACCCACATATGTTGGCGGATTTCCATGAACGTTCATCACCTCTAATTGGTTTGCCTCAATCAAGTCCACAAGCTTTTCGCCCCTCTATATATGCTCTAAATCCTCCCATCTTCCCATCCGTCCTCTTCAACTCATCACTAAACCACAGAGGTGACTTCGCATTTACATCCGTCACCACCACCACTGGCATCCCCCTAAATGACCCTACTATCTCCTCCAGTTGTTCCAGGTAGGGTTCAATCTCTTCCCTGTACTGGAAGTACATATTGATTTAGGATGAACACCCCCACGTCTGCTCTTATCTCGACGCAAGTGACTTTGTCGTAGAAAAACTGATCCACCCTCCCCGTTATCTCCCTGTTCAGAATTACTATGAGACTCCATAGATTAGCCTTGATGTTGGAGGTAGTTGTAACTCCACAATATTTCCACCTCTCGTCATATACGGCTCCTGGATACATACAACATCTAGTCCCAATTCTTCCCCCACTACCTTAATTTAATCCATTACGGCCTCACTCCGCCTAGCATTTAACTGCCCTATTTTTATACTGTCTTTTCTATCACCCATCAGGGATTATGAGTAAATACATAACATCTGGGCCAAGCCTCCTTCGAATCAAATAGCTATGCGGCTGTTTGCCTTCACAAAGTGTTTATACAACTCTTCAATGTCCAGGGTCTCCTTCCTCCGTTCGAAAACTTTCCGAACTTTTCCGATTAACACTTCAACATCTGTTGGAAGGTTTTTGACCTTCAGCTGTATCCTATCCAGAGCCTCAGGCGTTGGAAAGGCGATGGACATTCCCTTTTCATGACCAATCCTCACGATGTGTCTCATTGCCAGATGCAAGATGGACATTCCCTTTTCATGACCAATCCTCACGATGTGTCTCATTGCCAGATGCAAGGTCTGGTACTCCTCCAGCCTCGAGAGTTGAAGAGTGTCCTCTAAGTTGGCACAC
Organism: Timema bartmani; assembly: GCA_902151455.1. NCBI lineage: Eukaryota > Metazoa > Arthropoda > Insecta > Phasmatodea > Timematidae > Timema > Timema bartmani. The sequence goes on from CABFWB010006898.1 coordinate 16,453, forward strand.
GCCTGGCCCCGCTCCACCGACCCGGACCAGTCATTCGGGTCTTTTTCCTCTACCATTACTTCCTTCCCCCTCCTTATTCCATCCCCATCACCGTTGCCTTCATCTTGAATTGTCTTACTCCTTTCCTGTATTCCATCTTCTCCTTCATTCACTCTCTCACTCTCCTTCCTATCAGCAAATTCTACAGCCCCTTCACAACTATCTCCTCCAGTTGTTCCAGGTAGGGTTCAATCTCTTCCCTGTACTGGAAGTACATATTGACTAGGATGAACACCCCCACGTCTGCTCTTATCTCGACGCAAGTGACTTTGTCGCAGCAAAACTGATCTACCCTCGTGACCGTTATCTCTCTGTTCAGAATTACTATGAGACTCATCGAGGCATCGAACATGGGGGGCTGCCTGCAACACGCCTTTCGAAGATGACAAATGATGGGGGTCTCAAGAGGTGGGAAGTGCCTCTCCAGGAGGCCATATTGACTCGGCGGTCCAACCCTTGGGTATAGAATCCAGCTAAGCTTGAATATGGAACAAAATAATTGAACCCTGTGGTGCATCAGGACAATGCCTGTGGTTCCGGTATTTGTTAGTGGGGTGTGATAAATTTGGTATACACTAATATGCGGGGGCTCCGGAACAGGGGGGTAGGGGGCTCGAGCCCCCTTGTTTTATCTTGGGGGCTGGGATTATCTTAAGGTCCCCCAATATTTTCCAAGTAAATTCAAAACCCATGTATAAAACATACACTTGTTACCATTCATTTGGTAATTTTAAGTAATAAAGTGTAATCACACTGCCTAAATTAAGAGGCTTGCTTATTTATTATTGTTGTTTTCTGGACTATGAATGACAATGTGAGTATTGCATGGTGTTGTGATTAGCTTGCAGTGTCAGCATTCTTCAGGGGAAAACCAGGCTGGAGCAGAGAATAAAAAGTTATGTAGCCAGCTGTCACGGCTGGCTAATCATAATCGAGTCTAGGGGGTCACTTTACCCGTTCTTGGGAATACGCGGGTTAGGACGCCGGCACATCAGTACTTGTATTGGGGGCTACCGCTCGTGCCCATGGTACCAGGGTTCTTAAACCGTGTAGGATCACCTAGAGGTCAGTCAGGCCATTGGTTGTGCCTTGCAATACTTCGTTCTACCATAAGCTTCTAAATAGTCTTTAAATTCTTTCATATTTTTAATATTACTTACTAACATCACATTTGTGATAGTTATAGTAGTACTAATAAAAACCATAAAACCCAAGTTGAACGTCAATAACTAATCCACACAATCATATATCCACTCTTCCCCCCCACTACCCTCGGCAACAACACACATCCTGACAAACATTAGACCCACGTAGGTAGGACAGAGGTAGGGGAGAGGGGGTGACAAAATACATTAATTTACAATTAACTAACTAACATTGGGCCTAATTGTAATTGCCTTAAATATAAAATAATACAAGTTTAGTAAAGCCAAAGGATAATACTTATTGACCTCTTTGCCACTGATAAAAAAAAATATTAAAAATTCACAGTTAAATTGTAAACTTAATTTTAACACGAGGCGGATTTTAAGCCACAGGTAAAATTTTATTTTTGCCATATTTTTTATCAACCCTAAAAAATTAAAAAGCTAGACCTCAACAAAATTAATACGCTTTCTTGTTTTGGTTTGAATAAAATATTTTATTATTTTTAAACCTACTTTATGCTGTTGTATGCATGATTTGTAATAAAAATACTAAATATTTAATCAACCCTAGTTTAAAGGTCCATTAAATTTCCCTCCACAATATGAGCCTTTTCAGGGTTGAAACGTTCACTTAGTTTACCCTAAAAGTTAGCAGGCTTACCTTGCATGGTTCAACTATGGTGTAGCTTATACGATAGAAATATATGTAGCAAGGGCGTAGTGAGGGAGGAGGTATGGGGTTCAGACCCCTCACATCTCCCTGAAAGTTTCTGAAGTTTTTTATGTTGATCGCAAAAGAATATTTATGAAACTATTTATATTAATTTGATTCTGCAATCCAATCATCAGAGATAGTAGTTTTTTTTATCTAAAAGTACCCATTTTTCAAAAATGGGTCGGGGAAAACCACTCCAAATAGCTTCTAGAGGCATCTAATTTTGATAGTAAATAAAAAAAAGGCGAGGATCCCCCTATATAGCTTTTTATGGGCATCAAAATTTCTAGAGTAGGACCACTAGAGTATAATTATTTTTATTAAATCTAATTTTTGAAAAATTCTGGCCTAGCGCTACTTAAAATAGCTTTTAGAGGCATCCAATTTTTAAAAATGTGCTGGAGGAGAACTACTCCAAATAGCCACTAAGATTATACAAATTAGAAAAAATTGGGGAGGTCTACTCTAAATTTCTCTTAAATCAGTATAATTTTAAACACTTTCCACTTTTGAGGACCACTCCAAATACGTTCTAGGCTAGGGGAGGTTGGAGCAGGGTGTAACATGGGGTACAGTGTAACGTTTTGAATTTCACGTGAATTATGACGAAATCAGGAACTAAACCCCTAGCGGTAGCCATGTTGACACTTCCCGCCAGTAGCCATTGTGAAGATGAATGGTACGTGTGCAGTGCATTTGGTTTAAAACTATTTCTTTGTTTTCAGGTAAGTAAAGTATTTTATTTTATATATATTGTGTTGTTGAATATTCCTTAAGTTAATAATATATTGTTGTTTTAATATTATAGTAATGAAAGTGTTTCATTGTCAACAAATAAGTGTAACATTCATTAAGTAGGTTACAAATACCTAGAATTTTGATCTAACCGTTACTAGGCCCTATGGGGCACAGTTTAACAACTGGGCATGGGGCAGAGTGTAAAAATGTTATAATCTGTCCCAAATGCTACACTGTGCCCCATGAAATATTTTAAACTTAAGATTCGAACAGAGATGTAATGAAAATTAAATTATACGAATAGAATCTACAAAAATAAGATTACAATATTGTGAAATACCTAGAGTGTAAATATATAACATAAAGGTCGGGTGGAAATATAAAAATATTTAATTTAATTTTGATGCAATATTCATTTCAACTTAAATTATATATTAATAATAATAATTAAAATAACCAATATGCCTAAAATTTATGTCTGATTTGTGTTTTACAGAAAACCGGTGCAGTAATGGTTCGTCATAGTAAACGGAAAACAGATATAGGGCTATTTTCCGAAAATGATATGAGGGCAGCAGTTGATCTCTTATCTAAGGGAATGAGCTTACGTCAAACAGCAGCAAAGAATGTGAGCTACGGAACATTGTTCAGGTACCATGAAATAGCAAGAGTCACACAATAAAAATTTCAAACATATTATAAATTAAATGCATCTGAACTATTTCAGGCCTCTTATTTTAACACTTTAAAAAAAATATTCAGATATGTAAAAAAAAGCAAAAGCAAATGAATGATCTGAGATACGCATGTGTCCAAAGTACAATTCACGTCGTATTTTTACGAATGAACATGAAGTTGCCTTGATGTCATATTTAGTTCAGTGTGTAAAAATGTGTTATGGATTGGATACTGTGGAAACTCGGCGGTTGGCATTTGAAATGGCTCAACACAATGGTCTTGAAATTCCTCTGTGCTGGTCATAGAAGAAAATGGCAGGTATAAACTGGTTGTACAGTTTCAGAGATCTACATCCATGTCTCAATCTTTGACGACCTGAGCCCTGTAGTTTATCAAGGGCAACTTCCTTCAATAAACACAATGTTGGAATTTTGTTGATAACTTGAAATATGTCTTATCTCGCACTGCTAACTTCAGTAATGGTGCCAGGATATATTACTTATATGAAACAGGCACCTCGACGGTACAAACACCAAAACAGATCCTCGCTCCGAAAGGTGTCAAACAATTGAATAAGGCTATACAAGTGGTGAGGAGGATACACTCGTCGCTACTTTCTGCATTGTGAGCGCTTCTGGTATTGCACTTCCTCCTGTAATGGTATGTCCAAGGGTTCATTATAGGGAACACATTATCAAAGGTGCACCCCCAGGAACCCTAGGACCTGCTACGCCATCTGAATGGATGAACAGCAGTCTTTTCCCGGAGGTAGTGCAACATTTTGTAAAACATTCTCATTCTTCAAAAGAAAATCCATCACTTCTAATGTTTGACAACCATGAAAGCCATATTGCTCTAGCAGCCTTGTAAATTTCCAAGGAGAGTGGAGTGACTCTACTGACGATTCCACCTCATTGCAGCAATAAAATGCAACCTCTAGATGTAAGTGTGTTCCATTCATTTCAATTTCACTATGACCATGCCATAGAATCATGGCTGTTGCACCATCCTGGTATTCTACTCAATATTTACCAAATTGCAGAATGTGTTGGGAAAGCTTTTGAAATATCCATGACACCATCAAACATCATATCTGGTTTTTGAAAGACAAGTATATTTCCCTGTGACTCAGATGTACTTAATGATGATGATGGTTATCTTAGCAGTGCTGTGACAGACCACCCAGAAGATCAAAATGAAATGCTGGCAATTGATAGCTCATTGTACGTCAGGAGAAGGTAATATAATCGTAAATGAAACTTTGGTATTAAATAGGGATACGGAAAATAAACAGTATTCATACACAGGTCATCAGCCCTGAAATGTTTCGTAGATATCCAAAGGCAGAAAGTAGAAAACCTTGCAACAAAAGGAGAAAGGGGAGAGGTTGCATTCCAACAGATACACCTGTAAAGAAAAGCTTGGTACAACGTGCACAGCAAAGAAATGCTAAGAAAAAACCAAGGTAGAAAAGAAAGCATCAAAAAAATTGTTTAGAGAAGAATTGGACACGACAGACGATGAGGCTAATTCTCCAGTCTTAACATCCTCCGAAAATATTAGCTGTCTTGAAGAAGATGATTAACTTATTGCAGAAACTCGAGAACCAAAAGTTGTTGATTATGTATTGGTCAAGTTTTCAGGGAAAAAACTAATGTCTTATGTTGGTAAAATTATAAAACAGAAAGATGAGGATGATGTTTTTGAGATCAGCTATTTTAGAAAATCAGTAAAGGATCCCAGGAAGTTCATGTTTCCAGTTGAGCCAGATATAGCATTTGTAGCATAGACAGATATAATGATGGTGTTATCACAACCTCTAATTGCAGGTCAAACTAAAAGATTAAAATCATAGCTTTATTTTGGCGTTAATATGGATAATCTAAACGTCCCCTAATTAGAATATACATGTATACGCTATAGTTAAAAATAAATTTCTGATTGAGTACAACTAATGTATTGTTCTAGAATAAGTATCAGTACATATAATTAACATTAATTGTATTATTTTTACTTTCAATTATGTGTTACGCTTTGCCCCAGGTATGGGGTACAGTGTGACAGATTGCAGTTTTACAATTATCTGTAAATATAGTGAGATTAAATGTGTTAATGAAAACAATAGACATATATATTATTAACCAATGTGTAATAGCATGTTTTAAAAAATAACCATTTAATTTGTTACATAAACATGGAAGATACGCTAGACTTAAACTGTTTTGTTACACTGTGCCCCACCCTCCCCTATACAATTTTCAAACATTAACTGGAAGGAAGAAAAATTCATTAAAAAAAATTTTAGGGCATCCAATTTTTAAACATTAACTGGCAGGGAGAGAACTTCCTAAAATGAATAGATCTTGATATTTCTCCTTACCCCCATCACACAAATAAGGTTCCACCACAATTTTTTAAAATCATTTTCTTATTTCTCAGAAATCTTAACATCATGTCATGGACTTACAATTTGGAATTCTTCCAAAATTAAATTCTCCCTACTCCCATGAGACTAAGACTTTCAGGGTAAACGGAGTGTACATGGATAACATAGAAAACTCGTAATGGGAATGTATTGTGTTTGACATGAAAAGTCAAGGAGAAGTCAGATAAATAATAAAATGACATTTAAGTTTTGAATATTTTTTTTCAATAATGTGTGATATATGAAATAGATAGCATTACCAAGTCTAAACTATTAGTTTTATCCCCAAATAATGTGAGTTCTTGATGCTCTTTGTGCCAAGAATTTAAGGCAATGAAAATCATAATTTTTTTATATATAGCTTTTATTAGAAAATACTGGGGAAGTAAATATTCTTTGGTCTGGAAAACCTGGGGATGTAAAATCATTTTTTTTAAGCATAGGCTTTATCAGCGCTGTTTGAAAGTGTGTAAAATAAATAAAACTTTATCAGCAGAAATCAGCTGGGCTTAAAGTTTTAATCAATCGTTAACCTGGAAGATATATTTCAAAATGAAAGGACACCATAATGTGGGGCCAATGTTTAATCATTAGCTTTAAGTTACATTATAGTGTATAGGCTATCTGTCGAGAGGCTCAGAATATATTCAAAATATGATAACAATTTTTTGTAATGGTTTGTTCTTTCGTACCACTAATAACTGACTTTCAATGCGAACTACAAAGAATTGTGTTTTTAATTTTTGTATAAGACTTCCAAACGAACATTATTTCTGTATTTGAGAGGTTCTTTCTCGATTAAATATTATAGGAAGACATTTTGATATTTAAGGTTTTCCTCTCGGGTGTTTTATGCTCTCCACTTACAATATCCTTCTTGTAAGTTGTAGATAAACCTGGCATTCAATAAGACCCGTAGCACCTACATACATGTAAGAAATATTTATTTGGTTGTGTGCAATAAAGTCTAATCACAATTTAAAAACTCAAAATATTTTATAGAGGCATCACATTTTTTAATTGCCACTAAATAATCAATTTAAAAAGTTTATAGGGGCATCTAGTTTTCAGAAATTTGTTAGAGGAAGACTATTTTATATAACATCTACAGGTAATAAATTTTCAAAAGATTTCCAGGTGAAGAACACTTTAAGTAGCTTTTAGAAAATTTCAAATTTAAAAAAATCTTTTGGGTGAGAACCACTCCAAATAACTTCTGGAAGAGCATAGTTTTTGTAAATGTTTTCAAGTGTGGACCACTCTAAATAGCTTATAAGAGCATCCAAGCTCCATAAATTTTTTGGAGAAGGGCTTCCGATTCCCCTTTTGGCATGGGAGCCAGGACGTTAAAAACACCACAAATACCACTGGATAGTATCATTACCTATAAAATAAAAAATATAGATGGGGCATACACATCATTTTTAATTGTTGACAGAAAAAAAATCACCACTTTCTTCTCCACACAAGTTCCTACTATATTGTTACCATGCATAATGACAAAAAAAGACATAAATAAAATAATTTCCATGAAAAATAAATCTCCTTCAAAAAACTTCAAAGGCCATCCAGGGTCCAAAATTTTACCCAGTCAGAACCTCCGGACTCCCTCTCAGTAGATCCCC
>CABFWB010006899.1:0-13923 GCA_902151455.1 Timema bartmani
GTATTTGTTAGTTACGGTTATAGCCTCATCTACATATTATTTAAATTAAAAAATGACATCTTGACGCGGGAATTGAATTTTGGACCTACAAACTATTTTTTGATAGTTGTTATGAAACTAATTCGTTACGTCTGAACAAAGGGGAGAAAATACATGAGAAAAAACATTTGACAAGAAAGGACCTAAAAAGAGATTATGAATGTGGAGATGTAAAGGAGGAAGTAAAATATTGATGTAGACATTCTGTGCACAAATGCACATATTGTTAGTGTCCATCTGGACATGTCTGTAACCTGAACCAGCTTATACAGTAGTGGCTCGCAAATTATGTAACGTGATGCCATTGTAGGTTGTCGTGCTATTTTTGTTTTTTAACTTTTTTTAAGCACCGCGTTCTGTTCAGGCTATACGCCTTTGTACTTTATACTCTAATCTTAAATCTAGGACAGACACAAAATTCATCCCTCGGCCGTCAATTCATCACTGTGAAAGGGTAAACCCACATTCCAACAATGATAAATTTCTTGGCCATGCCAGGGATCGAGCCCGGGACCCTTAGCTCTGTAGGTGGACGCACTACCGACGGAGCTAAGCTTCGTAATTTTCTAGCATGATTTTTTTTTCTAAGTTATATCCCCAATAAAATTTATAAATATTTTTAAACAAAAGGGCTTATTTGTTTTAAAAAAAAGTGGGGAGGGTACACAGCATAGACTTTCTCGCTACTGTAAATAAAAAAGAGATATTTAGTGACAACTCGTAAGATATTTGAAACGAGATAATATACATTGTTGCACATTCTAACAAAGAGCATAAACGAAATAATATACACTGTTAGAGAAAAGAGGAAATTACACCTACAAAGCATTACAGCAATTTCCAAATTCAAAGACCTCCGTAATGTATATATTTATTTATATACTTATATGTATATATTATATAAGTGTATTATTTATATATATAACTATAATTTGAAAACTATTGGTTCTATAAAAATATATTTCAATAAAGATTTTTATATTTATTATGCCTTCATTTTCGAAATAATAAGTTATTTTGTATCTAGAGAGGTGCGGATATACGATAAAAATTTGAAGTTTCCTTAAGTGTAAATTACCCTCAAAGCTATTTTCATGAGGAAATGTGAGCTTCCATTTTGTGTTAATACTAAACAATACAGATATACGAATGTTAATCAAGTCGACAACGAGTGCAGGAAAATCTTCTTCATCGAGCTCAACCCCACTCCACTCTCAATCTTGGCAATAGAAAGCATTTTCTTCTTCATTTTCTGAAGGTTGCATGGGTGAGGGTGACATTTCTTGAAGCATGACATCCTCTCTAATATTACATAAAAGTGAGAATGCATTTTGTTTTAATGCGGCTTTGTGTGTAGACAACTTATTACTAAACTTATTTTATATACAATAATGTGCTAAGTAAGTAACACGCAAAGAAAGCAATTATATTTGCATACATCGCTGAACGGATTTTGATAAATGACCACTTATTTTAATGATTTGGAGTCCAGGATGTCGGGAAAGATAGTAGTTTTCCACGAAAACCCGATTAATACAGAGAATGTTCAGTTTTTTATTCATTGATTAGTCACCATGGAAACAATTATTTACCGCATGGCTGTACATCTCTGAATAAAATATATCCCTTTTGCTAAAAAATAATAGTTCACACATAGAACATATTAAATCTTTCAATCTGCAAACTAAATATTTTTCTTTGGATCCTGGTCATAGCACATCTAGATTGAGTTGCTGAAACTAGGGAAACTTATTTATGATTGGAATTTGCTATCGTTAGTTCACATTTAAATCAGTAATATATTGAGCATAGTTCACAAAATAAAAGGTTAAGTTGTCAATTTAATGAAAATATTTTCTATCTTTTGTTTCGCGCATGAGCTATAAAATATAAACGATACAATGATGTTTAAATATGTTTACAACCCACTCTACTACCTCTTAGCTATGGCCAAACTAGACTAAAAGGAAGGTGGGGGATAATTTAAATAAGTCATAAAGAAGTAAGATATTAGCAACAATTAAATAACAATATAAATGTATTATTCAAGATGACAACAATGAAACAATAATTTATATGGCCTCGAAAATCCATCGGGGTTATGTTGAAAGCCATTTCAATAATAAAGCGCAGTTCGATCATGTGAATGTTTCCAAACATGAAACATATCTGTAAGTCAAATAGGTCAGTCTGGAAGAGACAACAACTCGACCAAACTATACTATGTCAGCTTCACAACAGTGAATATTGACAAAACAACCTTAAATATTGACAATTAGAACAAATCATTACTTTATAAATATCTAGTCAGATATTTGACTACAAAAAAGAGCCTAATGGGCATCTTTGAAATTGTTACAAAAGTGTCTGCTTCACTACATTGAATACAGACAGAATAAATAACAAAGTTAAATTTAATATCACACAGATATTTCAATGAAAACGAGATTTTGGCTTACCGACCTTAGGTCAAACTCCCGCAGGACTATTAAATGTCGACACAACTAAAGGTGTTAACAAGATCCCTGCTTGTTAATAATATAAAATATGACATACAAAAAAAGTCTAGTTAAGCCACAAGTAATTTCAATTAAATAATTGGGAAAATATTAAAGTCTAAATCAATCAATCAGCAAAATTTTACGTTACTTTAATATATAATTAAAATAACAATCAAATAAGAAAACATTATAAAAAAGGGATTTTACATTTACTTAGTCTGCAAAATTCAAACAATTTAAATTAAATACTTATAGCAAAAATAAGTTTATAAATGTGGCAATCTAGTATTTTAAGTGACTTCACAGACACTAGCACCCAGGTGGCACCCAGGTGGCACCCAAAATAATTAAGTGTCTCATAACAAAATTTAATTCTATAAACTAAAAACTTTTAGTTAATAATTTACTTTGCCTATTCCGGTCTATTCCAAAAATCTACATTACTTTAATTCAAAATTGAACAAGCCATAATTCAGGTCTATTAAATTAACATCGATGAGGTAATACAAACAAAATACATAATCATCCTGTAAATATCCAAGTCCAGGACAGGACTTCTCCAGACAGCGTCAAATATAAATGTTTAAGACATGACTTCTCTTGAAGGCGTTGAAAATTAATAGTCGAATGGTTTTCAGAATCGCCAGGTTTATGTAGTGTTTCTAGTCGCTCGGGGTTGAAAGGGGAGGGGGGTGTCCATATTAGTCGGTGACGTCCCATCGGCCATTTTAGATAGATGCAGAGCAGCACGTAGTCCATCGATCAAGCTAGGATTGATGGGCCTGTCTCGATCACGTACACCAGTGTTGATAGAGATCTGTTTGACTAGTACACCTGTGACGTACACACATCACGTAATGTCTTGGTGGTTGATACCGTTTTGACCGCCGGACGGTAGGATAGTCGCAGCTTAGTTGTTGAATGAGTCTTTGGTCAGTTCCATCAGAATCACTTTGACCCGTCCGCTCGGAACATCAGTTGCTGGCATCACCAAGGCTTGTTCGTCCTACTCTTCAATCTAGGATGCGAGGTGTGTACTCCAGTATTGAAGGTTGTTCTAGCCAGAAGATACAAATGTAAGTACATGAACAGTTTGTGATTGCGGGGAGTTTATTCTTGTTTGATTTTGTTTAATATTGTTCTTGATATAGACTAAATCTACCTTGGACTACAATAGAGAAGGTTACTATTGCAGGAAATTTATTAATATTGAGGTTTCATACGGAGTGGGTAGTATAACTCGTAAGTAAAACCTTTGCGTGAAGCTTAATATGGGGGGTAGTATGATGTAACATATTACAAATGTTACAGTATGTATTATAAGATATAAACAGAAAAAAAAATTCTTTAAATATGTTTAAAATAACAATTGAATTATCTATGTATGCGTTTTGGCATTCATTTTTTTTCTTTCAAATAATAGGTTTTGATGTTCACTTTATCAAATAGTAACACAAAACAAATAGAGTAAGTTCAGTTATGTTTCCATATTGCCACTTAATTTTGAGGGGATTATCAGAGTTATTTTGTGAGAGAAAGTTTGAGTGAGAGTTGTAGAGAGATTGAGAGAGATAGTTTGAGGGGGAGATAAAGATTGAGTGAGAGAGTTTGAAACATAAAAAGAGTAAGTTTAAGACAGGGAGAGAGTTTGGGAGAGAATGTGAGTTTGAGAGAGGGAGAGTGAGTATGGTGTATAGTGGGCATGGGAGAGAGTGTATGTTTGAGAGATAGAGTTTAAAAGAAAGTGTGATAAGATAAATTTGAGATAGATTGTGTGATTGAGTATGTGTAACGGGAGAGAGTGTAAGAGAGAGGGAGAAAGTGTGAGTGAGAGGGTGAGAGAAGAAAATGTGTGTAAGAGAGGAGAGAGAGAAAGTATGAGAGTGCACCATGGATCTTATGTAAAATGATTCTTTTTTTTCTTCACATCTCCACGGAAGCCCTGATTTGTTTATAATTGTATAAAGGTAAGAAAAAAATTATCTTTGGCTAAATATAACAACTAAATTCTTATTTAATTGTATGGTGCAACAAATAGTTTGATATAGAACTGGGAAAAGGGTCGTTTTAAATATTTCATCTTGGCATGAAAGGGAAAAATAAATGTTTTGCAACCAAAAGCTCTAAATATACTATCGAAAATTGTTGTTCTTTGACGAGTAAACCTTTCAATAAAATGTCGAGTGCGGTTTCATTACATAGAACATTCCCCAGTAAAAAGGTTTAAATACATTTAAGCATGATAATACGCAACCATCGCTGCAACGACGAACTAGTACTTTAGAAAATCCCACTTTTTTTGTGGAATGATCAATGTCCTCAGTCTCGCATTAGACTAGATAGCCGATGGTGGGAGATCAGGGGTCGAGTCCCGGCCAAGTGTATAGGTGGTGAATTTTATTTCTACCTACACTAAAAAAATTATACTATAGGTGCTACAGCTCACTCCTCACATATGAGCTAGTAAGTTTGTTTATTACCACAATCAAATAATTTAGTATCGCACGTCGCTGTCATGCACATGAAAATATGTAGTATCAAATCAAATGTGCTTCAGCGTTCATAATCACGGGCAAACAGCACCACCGAACCGCGCGTTCAAAATATTTGGAAATAAAAAGAAAGTGACTAACTTACATTTCAAACAGCATGCTTATTTGGAAGCTATTTATAAATATGTTTACTAACGATAAAAACATAAGCAGTTACTTTTTCAAGAATTTTACAAATATGACACAAACCTTTTCAAAATACTAAAGCTAGTTATATTATTTAAAGAAATTATGACTTTTGGGTATAAATACACATTGCAATTAAAGTGGTTTAATATTTTTAGTTCATTTTTAATAATTATAACAAAACTTAAAAAGCTATTTTTTTTAAAACAAATATGACCCCAAACATTGTAATGATCCTGCTTTGTTGCATAGCTTTTGGTGTAATTAAATTAAGTTTGTGTCAAATTTATTAGTCGCACTGTACTGTTGTTGCTAAACTTCCGTACACGTGCAAAGACTACGGGTTAGGAACATTCAGTTTGCTTGCTTCTAGCCCTAGTAATTATTAAAGGAAAAAACCTCGCAGTGTGAGTGCGAGAAAGAAAGCAATATTTTTCATTTGCAAACTGTATTTATTTTGATTTCTTTTTTTCGCAAGAGCTCAGCAACTCTCAGTATCAAAATTAATGTTATAGCCATGAAACTGGTGGGGGGTATTAATAATTTGCTGCACTTGTTAACGAGGTGTTCTAAGAGAGGGACGCGATGAAGAAACGCGGGTGCTATTGTGGCAATTTCTTGAATGTAGCATCTTAATATGTGAAAATAAAACATGTAAAATGTGTCAATATATATATCATTTAATTAACCACAGCACAAGAGGTTCGCGAGAGGGAGTATCGCGCGACAACATGTCCTAGCTATTGATCAGTTATTTTATATGTAAATAATGTAGCTATCGTTATAGTTACTTTCACATGAAAAACTACTATTGTTGTAATTACTTTCACACCCTAAGTTGATATTTGTGTCATTACTTTCATACCCAAGTTGATATTAGGATCATTATTTTAACACCTTAAATGAAGTACCTATTTATGAAAGTGGAGTTAAACTGTAAACGTAATTTCTTAAACACCCTACCTGCTTAGTATTTTTTAACCCTCTAGTTTGGATCAAACCTATAAAATCAATGTCATGACATTGCCATATAATTTTGTACTGAATTCATTAATAGTGTCGATTTGTACACACCTACACGTAATTTTAAAGGAACTTAAAACACATTTACCACTAAAAATATAGTAATCATCCACTTACTCAGATTACATTGGTTTGAAAGTCAAGTCTTCAGTGTTTGTGAACGTGGTACAAGCTTAACTATAATCCACTTTGCCATTATCACTAAATAAATAAATAAAATAAATGAATAAATAGTAGATAATAAGTAGAATATTATGACTATTCGCTTATTTAAAATCTATTCTGTTAATTTTAAGTTAAATATGATCTTAGTTTTAAAATTTAAATCTGGGAGCATAAAATATACTATGGAGAATAGAGCCATTAAGAGATGAAATGATTCTGCATTGATGGAATGTTAATCATAAAGGTCTAAATAATTTTATAACAGTTCAAAAGATTAATATTTTGAAAAAGATAAATCCGTTCACAAGGCCGTACTTTATTTTTTCTCAATATAGTAGAAAAATGATTATTGTAGTGTACATGGTAATCAAACCCGGACCCTTGTACTTGGTACACCAAAGCTTCACCATTGAGCTATCTACTCAGTATTTGTACAATGCTAAGACGTACTTATTAGTCATACTTTAAAGCAGATTTGGTGAGAGACGTGTGACAGGACATGGCTCGTTAATAGCTATAATATTGTATTATAGATCATAATTATTTGCTATAAATTATATCCAAGAAACCATTTAAAATTAATAAAAATTGTCCAAACGTCAGCATAAGGCTACCGTGGATCAACGATGGAGTGTGTTTCGGATTGTTATTAAATGGCCGACGATTTTACACATCTATTACCGACTAACCTTTAAAATATGAGCGATAAATGACCCTAACACAGGATTAGCTTTAGATAGCTCAGCGGTAAGATATTGACGTGTTAAATTAGAGGTTCCCAATTTGTTTCCGAATTTCAAAAAAAATTCAAAAAAAAATTATTTAACTTCAATAACATAATATATGTTTGAAGTAATTTCACCTACTAATTAGCGTTTCGGGCTCTCCGAATTTCTTCGTAAAAGCGTTTCATTTGCCTAGGAATGCTGATTCCTTTGCTTTTTACATATCTTCTGCCATCTTTAAACTTTTGTGGGGCCATTTAAAAAAAAATGTTTTCCACAATTAATACACTTCACACATCCCTAAAGACACTAAATGCAATTACACTCAGCCACACTGAAAAAAATCTTTCCATTGATAGTAGCATTTGCTACACTGACTTGAAAACGGTGGGGAGCCAGGTGACAATCCCTAAAGAGAGATGGTGATGGATCAGGTCTATAAGCTTTACAAACATGCCAAAACCACTGGTGACATATTTATGTTTTCAAGGACAGACAACTAGTGACTTGGAGTGAGAAAGGATGAGTTGTCTGCTTTACTCTAACCGGGCCGTTCTGTTTCGGCTATTGCGGGGCTGCATCAGATATATTTTCAAAATCCGGGCGCAAAATATGTAGCTTCTCAGCTTGTATAAATTTTCATGAGTTTCAGATAAAACATTAATGTGAATGAAGTACCATTATAAAGTTAAAAGAAGTCGGCATTAATTGATTTTCTTCCCCCATTTATTACACACGTTTAAGTATACAAAATAATTAATTGAAGGTTCATTGAAATAATATTTATTTCAATTAATAAATCTCTTCAAGTACTTCTAATATTCCAAATATGAAATCTTTTCATCATTTGGTTTTTCTAAAAATTGTTGCATCAGATTCCAAAATTTAAAATTTGAGTAAACACAGTGCTTAAAATATATATTTAATCTATATTTAATACACTGATCCAAGTTAGGTTTATAAATACCTACTAATATATATATATATAATTACTATATTTTAATTTTGGACCATACACCCTTAATCCGCTGTACTTTTAAGTGCTTAATTAAGAAGATTAGTATCTAATACTTTTTAAACTAAACATACGGTAAATTTATGTTCTTAAGCTACTTATTAATTAATATGTGCTCGTTTAATGTTGAATAAATAATCATTACAAGTGGGTGCTTAACGTAGAATAATAAAGAAAGTAGGGGATAAAATGATAATATCAGCTTAGTTATTTAATCTTAATTAATTTAATCAGCTATTGCTCAAAAGTGTGTCTAATCCTTAAGTCAAATTATATTTAATTAAATATGTATTCTTAAAAGAAATCAATAGTATTTTAAAATAATAAAAGTTTTCCCGTACACTATATTCATCTATTTATTACATTCTCTATAAACACTCAAGTATATTATTTTATTGAATTTCAATAATTAAATTCTGTCAAAAAATAATTCATTTTCATGTATATATATATATATGCCTGGAAGTAATTTTACTAATGCAACGAAAGGTAAACTCGTTATCATAATGTTCTACGCCCCTTGGCATACTTTAGCAATAATCAATGCCAGACACAGTGAAAAGAGCTCACTGAATACACACACCTAGGAGAGCAAGGAAATATTGTAGGACTTCTGAAAACAACCATAGCTATGTACGACAAAGCTGAAGACAACACAGATTTGGATCCTACTACAACAATTTTTTACTACATCTCAAAATTGTTTGGTTTGTTTCCGTTCCAAATCAACAAAAGCTATGACAAAATACCTTTCAAGAATTCAAGCCTTGGAACAGTTTATTCCATCAGCTTAACTATTATATATTTCTCTATTGCCATTTTCATTAACTTGGATGAAAATTCTCACAGTGATAAAAATCTTATTGATGAAGCAATATTTACATGTTATCGATTTTATAGTATCATCATAACAGTATTTATAATGATTATGTCTTGCAATAATAAAAGAAGGACCCTTGAAATTTTTGATCATCTTCACGACGTTGCTGGTAAATTGGATCAACAAAGTGCTAGTATGCCATTCTCTTTCCTGAAATTCTACCATATCTCTGAGATTGTGAACTTGTTTATCCATTGTTTAGTGGCATCATTACTTATATTTGTAAATTATACAGGTCTGCCGAAGTTAATACGTTGGATGGGTGGTACTTTTTCCTCAAATGTTGTGTATCTAATGGAATTCCAATTCTTGAATTCGGCACATATCTGTTGTCGGTATTTTAAAGTTATTAACGCCAAGTTTGATGACCCGACCATCCCAAATAGTGTGAAAAAGGGATCAGCCAGAGATTTGAACTCAGTTCACCCCACAATCATGAAATATTCGACTCGTATGACAATGGAAAGTGACAAAGAGCTGAAGAGAAAGATTCAACTCTACCGGGTGGCCCACGATACGTTGTGCGATGTTTGTGAGAAGATAAATGCAAATTTCTCGTTGCAAATACTGACCGTGTCGGCTGCATTGTTCAGTAACGTCACTTTATCCTTATTTCGTCTGTTCCAAATGGTTTTAACCTACTACAAGGAGATGGATGTGGACGCAACGCCTGTGCTATCTTACACATTCAAACATTTTATCAGCCTCTTGATTTGGGTCATCTTGATAGCTGGGCTTTCCCGCACAAGTGAGGAGGTAATTTAGAAAATACCTTTTTTTTATTTTTACTATTTATCACTATACTTTTAATAAGTTTTCAAAAATTTATTGGGTTTTGTTTCAAAAATAGTTTTACGTAAATTCTTGGAGAAATA
Organism: Timema bartmani; assembly: GCA_902151455.1. Taxonomy (NCBI): domain Eukaryota; kingdom Metazoa; phylum Arthropoda; class Insecta; order Phasmatodea; family Timematidae; genus Timema; species Timema bartmani. The sequence continues at coordinate 9,902 of CABFWB010006899.1, forward strand.
ACGTGGTTCAAGTTTACATTCGTTTTAAGTAAGAAAAAACTGGTTCGTTTAAATAGCATATAGCATGTGATGGGTAGTTACTGAAAAAAGGCCAAACATGTTTATTAAATTTAATTCCGCAATACCTCTCCCCTACTTTGTCTCTAAGATCTTATCTAAATTATCCGAATATTTACACCAATTTTGCAAGTTTGAGTAAGATTAAGTTTTAAGGGAATTGTAAAAGCACTTGCATGATAAAATAGCGGGAACATATTTTGAGAAATAACGCCTCAATATATCCTGTAGATATTCTAGTCTTGACCTCCCACATCACTGTTAAAACTACTCAAGACGAGACCAACTCCTGTGTAGTACGTAAACCTCCTTGTAAGAAACATTCACATGTGCAAACTCTTACATTCTTCCCGTGTTCTCCCATTCCCCCCCAACAAAAACTAATTTTATAAATAATATTTTGCTACTCACCCCACATACCCAAAATAAATAACATTCCCTTAAGTTTGGTTTCTTTTAAAAAATTTACTATAAATACTATAAGCTGCCATCCGTATATATAAATGTTCATACATCGATTAAATGAATGGTTTTTAGCGGCAACAAAATATATATTATTGATAATTTTATTATTTGTTAAAAATATAAGTTCTATGCAATATGCATGGACATACAATCTACTTTTGTATTATTGTGGATCCAAAGAATATCTTTCCAGCATCATTTTACGGGAAAGGGTCAAAAAATCTAATTAAATATTTCGTTGATTAACATTTTTACGGTAAAATAATAATAATAATAATAATAATAATAATAATATATTTCGTTGGAATTGACTTATATTTTCGTATTGGCCAGAGTGCTGCTTTTTCAAAATTTACTACTGTTTATTTCTCCGCATTTTAGTATCCGTCCGGGTTATGCACATACTTTAATTACGATAGTGGAATAAGTATGAGGAAGATATCATTTTTGAGAAAATGTAAAAGCATTTGCGTGGAGGGGAAAATAATTTAAAAAAAAACCATGCTCAACTGGGGTTCAACCCCCAATATCTCCATCATCGACAGTCCTGTCTATTGCTAAAGTTACGCATCAGACTATGTGGCCACCTATGCAGGTTATGTTAATTTTAATAGTAGTTTAAGTATGAATGTAGCCACAGTATGAGCCGTATGAAATAAGCATGAGTGGTTTATAATAAGTACTGTACAAAAGTGGAAAATGAACAAGAAATTAAACTGGGAGACGCAAACGTTCCTTAAATTCCTTGACATGGCTCTACCTAGCCTTGAACCTATACCCTAATTTCCTTGAGAATGGCCTTATTTGACAACTAGAAAAAGATACCAGATATACTTTCATGTATCCATAAAACAAACTTTATCATCTGAAGACCATACCGTAAACTTTTGTTACCTTATGTAGTCAGCATTTTCACAACCAAAATTTGATTTGATTTATTTCTTTTAAGTGTGTTTACATTATTGAGCTATTAAATATGAAAATAGTCATTTGTGTGCTCCATTTTTTGTGATAGCCGCTTCTATAGTTTCTTTAAATACTATGTGCAAATGAGAGACTCTAAAAGGCTACCTTCACTTCGTAAATAGAAGTGGTAAGCCTACGAGATGAAGGTATCTCATGACGTCAGTAAAAACCGTATTCGTGCACTTGTATTAACGAAATAAAAACTTTTCATTTTTAAACTAATATTTTGTGTGTCATTTTCTCTGTGGTATAGTGGTCTGAGTTTCTGGCTATAGATCCCGAGGTACCGGGTTCGATCATGCTCCGGTCTAGAAAGTAAGATTAATGGCCGAAGGGCTCGTTGTGCTGACGGCAGCCGCTTGGTTAGTATAGTTTGATCGAGGGCTGACGCCATTGAGATTTTTATCGCTAGGTATAACACAATATCTAGTTTTGTTATTATTTACGGTATCCAGGTGAAAAAAAGATAAAAGTGTGAATATAATACGTTTTAATTTATAAATTCATACAATGTTATATCTCTTGTTGTAACAACTGCAAAAGGTGACCTGGCGGTCTAGGGGTAAGGTGTCAGACTGGTGTGCTGGGGTTCCGGGGTTCAATCCTCAGGTCGCACAAATTTATCTGATTGCCAAACCCTTCCTTCACCTCTGACAAGACGTGTATTAATCACAACTTGTGAATGTGAGGAATGACAGGCCTCCACCGTGGTTCGGATTCCATGTTAAACTGTAAGTCCTCCATTTCATCTCACAATCACCCTACCATTGCACATTAGTGTAAGTGCGTATAGCCCGAACGGGTAGTAAGACGCGGTGCTGATAATAATAATAGTAATAATAATAATAAATAATTATAATTATAATAATACAACTAGAAAACCAAAAACATAATAGTTTTGTTAATATTTTTTGTTCTTTCAATTTGTCTAAAAAAAACAATTATACGGTACCCCTAGAGGAATCATTATTAGAAGATTTTGATAAATCTTTTGATAATCTATATAGTTTTACTAAACAATTAAAAATTATTCATACAAGAGCTATCAAAGGTGACTTTCAATCAATGATTTCAATGAAAGATATTTTGTTTAGGTTCATCTAAACGTTATCCGTAAGGAAATTGAAGAATAGCAATTTTTTTATGTACGTGGTCTAACACCCCTTGTCAGTGACAGTACCCTTTTTCCCTTCCTTCGTCACCACTAGTAAATATTAAGAGCCAGTTTTATAATAATAAGCCTTGAAATTATTTCCCTCAAGTTCCAAGAATAATAATAATAATTGTTACTTACTCATTTTGCTAAATTACGTACTGTTCATTCGCACTCTACACAACTACTACTGTTGCAAGACATCGTGTCTTAGAATAACCTACTCTTAGGACGTGAAATAATTAGTATATTTTATTAATATATATATTTTCACAACTAATTACTTGTACACTTTTCTTAAATACTTTCAATTCTTCTTCTCTAAGCATTGAAACTATTCTTGTTTCTAAAACTAATGATATATCATTTCAATATAATAATGAGTTTGTCATTTCTGTGATTCACATGTTGAGATACCTACAACAATAAAAAATAAACTTAAACACTTAAAAGAATTCCCCAAAACTATTTGTTTTTTTCAACACTTTGAAAATAAATAATTTTAAGTAAAATAATAGTACATTTCGCAAACCATAATATTAAAAAGGAAATTAAAAGAGAGAGACTTCTTAAAATTGATAATAATGATTATTTAAAAAACGCACAATTTAATTACATTGATAATTTAGAACCATTAGCATCAAATGACGCTGTGGGTCATTATTAGATGTAAAGTATCTCCACTGAAACCTGATTTTTCATATGGAATGTATCGATACACTTTTTTAACTTCGTATTCAATAGGTCTAACACTTTTTATTTGGTTTATTTGATAATAATAAGACTTAGAGAGAGAAAAATTAGCTATAGCTAGATAACTAATTTTGACTGGCATTTGAACAGATTTACTGAACTCACTATTAATGTAACATTGAGTTACATTTGAACTCGCCCCCATGCTAAACTTCATATTCAACTCGCTGAAGAATCATACCACCCACTCCAAATAATATTCAATAATATTCAACAATATTCTAAACCCTACAATAGTAATCTTCACTATTGTATTTCCTGTAAATTGAGACAACGTAATAGACAATTCAATTCAATAAAATCAATTCAATAGAAATATGGAATACATTGGAATCTGTACTCACCAAATCTATCTTATGGTTAGAACAACGACGAGCTACACCGGGTAGTAACAGAGACTCCTACACCGAAGTCAACCCCGACTAAATCAAATAGACACTGAAGATACGCCTAGCCATACTATCCACGATCAACTGAATTCTACCAACCTGCACCCTGATGGATAGTTCCACAACTACAGAAATGACGTCCGATTGGAGAATCGCTGTTCTAAATGAAAAATGGGACAACAATATCAACAATCCACGTCATGTTCCATTCCTTCTAGAAGGAATTGTTCTACCCCCCC
>CABFWB010006899.1:14557-26332 GCA_902151455.1 Timema bartmani
TTGACTAAAGTCTGTTAGCCAAACTCTCGCGTATTTTAAAAATGTCTAATAAATATTCTTTATATATTTATTATTTAAATTGTTTGAAGTCTGCTTTAAGTGATGCAGTGCAGACGCGTTTGAAACAGTGTATTTAGGCCCATAAGGCTCTTATATAAATCTTATAAATTTATTAACTGATTTATTATTTGTTTACTTGTATACTTATCAACACTGTGGGTTGTTTGTCTCATAAAGACTAGCCCATCTGATTGTTTGATATGTCTAACAGTAGAGAAGTTCTGGCTAAGGAACTACACTAATGACTGTTTATTTCTAATATGATTTTCCACTGAACTCAGTACGATTATTGAGACCATGTAATTAATTGAGTTCTTCTTTGCTAATTTTTTTTGCTTTGAATAAACCATTTATGGTATTATTATTTAAATCTTGCATTTCATGTCCTTTGTATATTCTATGTAGATTACTAACCTCCCCCTTCCTTTAAGTTATCGATGGTCGTAAGAAGAAAGGTTGGAGAGAGGGATGTAACATAAACAATGAATAAGATACCTTTCTGCCAAACCTTTAATAGGATGCCACAATATAATCACATGACTTTTGGTATGAATATCCTTTTAACACCAAAACGTGTGCCTGTGTTCATATATTTTTAAACAACCACCATTTAGTGATCATCAAATTTTATGACTTTGTTAGAGATATTGTTGAGTATTCATATTATTTATTAATTGCACTTCTAAGTTAACTAAGCACTGATCTTAAACTTTTTAAAATCTTGTTTGCTCTTTTAACGTCATCAGTGATATCCGAATGTGTTATGGAAGATAAATTAATAATTTAGATGTAATGTAGTCACGTTTCCATGGAGGAAACAAAAAGCTGTTTATAAAATATGTCCTCGGTACACACGGTCTGTATCTGAACCCGGACCGTTCGTCACATACGAATGCATGTCCTGTGTATGCTTACAATTTATATTCGTATACACTAGTGCCAGTTATAATGCATGGCCATTATAAATAGTACAAGGTCAAGTAATGGTTAAAAACACACACACACAGAGAACGTGGGTGAGATATAACCTCGGCATTCTGGATCAGTCTGATACACTATACGTGCAGCTAAGACTGCCAGTGTTATCTTAATAGAATATTTATTTAAAAATAGGGGTTACGTAGAAATGGAGGTTAAAAGTATCAACCTATCACTGTAGAATTAGAGATCTTATATTTTAAGTTTCATTAAAAGGTGAAATTAGATATATTTTTTTACGAATTTCTTGCTGAAGGTACAGTTTTGTTATTAAAAGAAATAGTAAGAGACTTAGATGTATTCTTCCTCAAATAAATTCATGCTTTTTTAGGGTAAAAATACAACGTTAAGCCAATCGAGTTTGTATATAAGGGCCTATATATATTTAAACTCAATAAATTGAATACATAGAGGCTGTTCGGAAACTCATAGTCCAAACTACACAAATAGCTTGCTTGATCCAAAATTAGTAAAAAATCCCAGTACACTTACACCCGGAAACATATAATAATACCATTAAATTGTGTTAAAAGTTTCGGCGTAAAGCGCCGAGATAGCAAAGCTGTCAATAGTGCATGTACAACAAGTTGCATAGGAGCTAGGTGCGTGGCACTGCACATGTAATAATGGCAAGCACTTTATGTGATGTAGGACCGTTAATGATGACCCTCAGAACGTATTCCCATTTCTAGATGGACTGGTGTGTTGTTTACTATTAATTGTGGTATGTTCTGTCTGCTCTAAGATGTTGAGGTGTGTAGTGTCACGCACCTAGCACCTATGCAACCTGTTGGACACGCATGCCTGAACAGCTTTGATTTCCAGGGGCTGTACGCTGAAACTTTAGACACAATTTAATAGTATTAGCATAGCTTTCCGGATGTAAGTGTTTTATCAATTTTGTATTACTTTTATTTCAAACAAGCTAGATGTGCAGTTTGGGTTATGAGTTTCCGAACACCCTGTATATATATTGGCGTGCTAAGACAAAGATCAAGGGTTCAATTCCCGTGTCCAGGTGTCTTTCTTCAATGTATTCTTTTATAATCGAGATATGGCTCATGTCTATAATTATAATCATTCATCTCCCAAGCTTCACCTTTCATTCATAATTAATAATTGTATAGCATTGCTTTCTTCAATATTGATTAAATTGGAACGTACAATGTAGGCCTATTTGTATAGTTGGCAGCATAAAGACACAACCAAGTCGCCAATGGCTGTGATATCAATGATAGCTCTGAGTAGCTGATGATATTCCCACGTCCATCACAGATTCTACCTTATAATATGAGTGAAGAATGACCCTAAGCACGGGACGATCCCTGTATAGCTCAGTGGTAGAGCAATGGCGTGCTAAACCAGAGATCTTGGGTTTGATTCCCATGTCCAAGTGTCATTTTTCAATTTATTCGATTAATTAAGTTTGGTTTTAAGGGGTCCAAGGCTTCGGATATATCATTTCCGTTAGAAGCACCGCAATTTGATAGTTTTTACCTTCAAGTAGGTGGTGCTCTTAGTTGAAGAAAGTACAAATCGATTTGATTTTCACATATATGTATTCATTCATTAAGCCTTTTTTGAGTCTAAGTGAATAAAGAATATCTATCAACGAAAGTTTGAAAAAAAAAAGAGGAAATATTGTTTTAAAATGCTAATAAGATAAAAAAAACTTAAAAATAATTGATCAAAGATTTTATTGAAAAAATGTATCCATAAAAAAAATCACGATTTATCACTCAATAATTTAAATTATTTATATCAACTCCATCCTGAACATAAACAAAAGTTCATTATTTTAATTAAATTGTGGTAATGATGGTTTTTTTTTAAATAAGTCTATATCCAGTAACCACGTCAAGAAAATTTAATTTTCTTAATGTATGAAATGGCAAATTCATGTTTATAGTTTACTAGGCTACTTGACATAATTTATCAATAATCAATAGTTATTGACCTTACACAGTTAATAGAGCTCACGGGTGATACACAACTTGAAGATAAGGAAATATTGTTTGACAACTGAAAACACCCTAGCCATGTAGACTAATTCTGAAGACGGTACTGGATTGGCACCACACCACAACCACCTTTTGTTAAGTTTAGAAATTATTCGGTTAGTTTCCATCTCAAATCAACAAAAAGAAAGGGGTAAAACATTTCAAGTATTCAAGACTTGGAATTGTTTATTCCAGATTTTTAAGTATTTCTTACTTTTAAATTACCATGAACTTTGAATCGAGTTAATAATACACTAATGTCAATATTTGTATTGATTAATTTGCACTAATTAAAAATGTGTCCTTAAAATTTTTGGTCACTTTTATCACGTTGTAGATAAATTAAATAAACGAGGAATGCATTTGTGATTCTCTTTTCCTGAAAGTCCCCCATATCTAAGATCTGTTAAATATGTTGATCTTAATAGTTTATATTTCTCTTTCCTTGACAATTATTTATTTTTCCATTGCATTGTACGATTGTTTCATTTCCAATGTTTTATTAGAAAAAGATTTATAAGAAAATATCTGGTTATATTTAATCGGTTTTATATAATCGCTTTACCGGTGTGGTCCTCCACCTTAAATAAGTCGTCATCTGTCACACTCTTGCACTCCCAAAGCCATAATTATCGCTCTTCACCCCACTGTTCATCCCCTAAGGGCTAGAGGTCACTGGCCCATGTGCCACCCTCTTTGTGGCCGCTCCTTGAAACTGACGGAACACTACAAGCTACTCCTTTCTCTACAGCTATCTCTCTATTATCTTCTCCCTAGCTCACCGTGGTCTCACTCGCCAAGTTATTCCTCTATTTCTCTCCCCTAGCTCACCGCGGTCTCACTCGCCAAGTTATTCCTCTATTTCCCTCCTCCTTGCTCACCGTGGTCTCACCCATCAAGCCATGTCTAGACCATAGTTACTATAGGCTACACCTAACACAGTGATAAAGACAGACGGGACTAACCATTAGACCACGACAGAGGTATAGCACCGGTATTTATATTAATAAGTTCATGAAGTATTTACAGAGTAGTCCTTTATTTTTTATTCATCTTTACAACTTTTCTGGTAAATTGTATCAACGAGGGACGGATTTAGCATTCTCTTTCCTGAAACTCTACCCCATCTTAGAGCTGTTGAACTTGGCCATATTATTTTTCATGGTAACATTACTTATCTATCACGACTACCGATGTTAACACATTGGCTATGCGATATTTTTGCCTCAAATGCTGGATTTATACTCTAATACAAAATTTTGTGCTAGAAACTTTTCTGTGGCTGTTTTTCACAAGTTATTAACTCGAAATGTGACTAAAAAATTATACTAAATGGTGTAAAAAAGATATTAACCATATCTCTGAGCTCAATTAACCCTACAGCTGTGAAATCTTCGGTTAGGATGACAGTGCAAAGTGACCTTCAGAGCAAAATTCAACCCAACTGGACGACTCACGATATCTTGTGCGATGTTTACCAGAAGGTGAATGTAAACTTTACGCTGCAAATACCAATCGTGTTGATCGCATTGTTGAGTGACGTCACCTTTTTATTTAATGTGTTTCAACGTTTCCCCTAATACAATGTTGATTTTGTGAATGCAATATCTCTCGTTATCCTATTATTCTGGTATATTACCATCTAGTGGCTTGAATGACGTCTATATCGGTCATTTCCTGCACAAGTGCGGAGGTAGTTCAGAAAGAGATTTTGTTTTTATTTACTATCTACAATTTTTATTTAAATTAGTTAAGTGTGTAGTTGAAACTATGTTTCACAAATAGAATACGATAAATAAATTCTTTTGAAATACCGTGGCCAAAATTTACATGTGAAAATAAATCACGTTTTCGTTTTAAATAGCACATTGAATACATAATGAGTTTCAAAAGTACTATAAAAGTATAAGTTTAATTTGTTTTAAATAAATAACTTGTTCGTTTTAAAAATCACATTGAATGTATAGTGTGTTTCAAAAGTACTATTAGATTAGATTTCTCCCTCCATTATTCCATTCCTACTACCTATAAGAGCTATCTTCTATTCACATAAATTAATAATGGGAGAGTGAGATGGGGTCTTAGAAGAATTGTACCCTCTCTTGCATAAAGGGAATTTGGCAAAACATGTAGGAATAAACGTCTCAAAACATCCCATCAGGATTTAATTCATTTCTTTACCTCTCCATCAACATACAATTCCCGAAAACATTATACTGACACCTTTTTCCATAAATTGAAAGGTTATATTTAGTAAAAAATGACTAATCAAAATTTTTAAAATATGTTTCCATCCCCACGCCTCCTAATTCGAGTATGTATACCCTACCTATACCTCAGTTTTAGCTTCTTTGGTGCTGACTGACAGTTCACAGCTGACTTCTGACAGTCAACATTTAGGTATATACCTAAATTTTGACTGTCAGAAGTGACAACTGCTAAAGACATGTTTTTTGCAGATCATATGGTTCGGCGTAGGGATGCATAATTTGGTCTGGTAGCTTTTCAAAGCCGTCAGAAGACAGCTGTGAGCTGTCAGTCAGCACCACAGAAGCTAAAACTGAGGTATAGCTATTTGAATATCAACAGTATTGGGATATGGATTAGGTAGTTTACCCTTATTTGTAGAAGGAGATTGGGAAAACCTTTTTGAAAAACCACCTATACATAGATATGCATACACCCGGTCAATATTAGTACTAGACAGAACCAGACTGGTGCCTTTGTCCGCATGACACCAGTTCTGTTATTATTGTTGTATAATGCTAGTTATAGTATATTATAGAAATAAGACGATGTTAGGTAATTGATAAAAAAAAACCTGTATCCCGGTAGACATTGTTTACTGGACCAATGTGCTACAATATACGCACATTTTTACTTCAGGTGGTCCTATTTAAGGAGGCCGTCTACCAGAACAGATCTCCATAAATCCCGCATTATTTATGAGTGGCTTGATATTATTAAAAATAATGTGCTTTACGTCAAAATTTAGTTTAAACATGTCCTGAATTGTAAGTTTTATCACAATTTTAGATTAGACCCATTTCGAAGCAATCCGCGCCAAATTTTGCAATTTTGTGTTCAAAATAAATGCTTATAATCTTAGATGTATTCTTGATTAAAGGAATACCCAATTCAGCGTATGAATAATCTAAGGCGTCACACTCATGTTAAACTGGCCTGCCGATGACCAGGAGATCTGGATTCGAATTCCAGTTGTGTCTACTGAGGATGATTTTTGCTAAATAGTTTCCCACGCTCCTCCCATGAAAATGCAGGTAGATTATCTCTAAAATGTTTCCTTCCTCATCCCTACCACATTAGAGCAATTATAATTATATGCGTACAACCTTAACAGCTCGTAAGATGCGGCGATTAAAAATCTTGTTTCAATTTAGTCAAAAGAAAATGTTTTGTTTATTGATAATTTACTAAAGTGGTTTTGAAGCGTCAGGCCTACCATTCCCGTATTAAATACATTAATAAAAGGCTACTACACTTCAAATAGGTGGTGCTAATGTAAATTTATCAACGGAAATTTGATGAAAAATAATATTGAATGTATATTCTAAAATGCTAGTAAAAACTTGAAAAAAAACTCCACCCTATTCAGCTAGATTGTTATTGATGAAATGTAACCATCAAGTGAAAACACTGATACAATTCAGACAATTATTTTTCGTGGTTAAATACTCAATTTTTTAAAATATTCAACCCATTCTTAATATAAACGAAAGTTCATTATTTTAATTAATTTAAGTCTTTCGAAAAATAAGCCAATATAGAATACTTAGGTCTATCAGTAGTTTCCCTAATGCACTGAATGGAAAATTCATTATCATAATATACTGAGAAATCATATTCTGAAAATTGAAAAATGACATCTGGACACGGGAATCGAACCCTGGACCAGGTGTCGTTTGTTTAATTTTCAGAATATGATATCTATATGGAGAATTCTTCACAAAAAAATCATAAATAATAGCTTCGGCTATTTGATTGTCATATACTGAGACGCTTGCAATAATTGACTAATTCAACCTGACATAGCGAACAAGGCTGACGGAAGAAACACACCTTGGAGACCATCAAGGAAATATTTCAGGGACTTCTGAAAACAAACCTAGCAATCTACGGTACAATAACTCTGAGGAAGAGTTTGCTTTGGATTCCACCTCAAGCGTCTTTTGGTACGTTTCAAAACTGTTCGGTCTAGTTACATTTCAAATCAACAAAAGTGATGGCGCAAAACCTTTCAAGTATTCAAAGTCTGGAATAGTTTATTCCATCTCCTTAAGTATTACTTACGTTTCTTTTGATACGTACTTTGGCTACGCAAACCATGCTTTTATTGGTAACCACTTAATGAGTAAGGAAAGAGCTCATCACGTTTCATCGATTAAATAATATATTCATAAGCCATACCATTTTTTATGTTGATTAGTTCTTGCATTACTTAAAGAAGGACACTTGAATTTTTTGATCATTTCCATAACGTTTCTGGCAAACTGAAACTACAAAGGATGGATTTGCCGTTATCTTTTATTTAAGTCCCCCATGTCTTAGAACTGATAAATATGTTCATTTTATTTCCAATTTCATTATTATGTATGTATACACATTATATAGGTCTAGTGGGGTTAACATTTTGCTATGTGATAATTTAGCCACAATTGTTGGTTTTCTGATACAAAGTCAATTCTTGAATTTGGGACTAATCTGTTGTGGATTATTTCAAGTGATTAACTCGAAAGTTGAAGAAACGAATATTCCAAACGAGATGACAAAGATATTAACCAGATCTATGAATTCTGTTCAGCCTACAGTCTAGAAATCCTCAACATGGATATCATTGAAAAGTGACAAATACCCTTTATGTAAAATTAAATTCTACCGGATGGCTCACGATACCCTGTGATGTGTTTGCAAGAAGCGGAACGCCAACTTCTCGTTGCAAATACCGATAGTGTCTGCCGCATTGTTCAGCGACGTAACCAATACCTTCTTTATCGTGTTCAAAAACATTTTAATCTACTACAAGCGGCAGGAAATGGATATAATGGCCATGATGTCCTTTTTATTCTGTCGTGTTACCAACCTCATTATTTTAAATAAAATCGGTTGAGCTATGTTTCTAAAATATTTATCTTAAATATCCTATATAAATAACAAGGCTAAGATTTAAATTCATATAACTAAAAAAGTAATGTTTGATTGACATATTATAATAATCACGTGTTCCATATAACACTAAGGGAATAAATTACGCATCTCAAAGGTTATTTTTCAGTGTTTCACATCCTACTACCAAATGGGTTATTCGTACATTTTTACAAATTATTTAGGGATGAAGAAGGGTGTTTGATTAGAAATATCTGAAAACTATTTTAAGAAAATTAAATAACCCCTTATCATTCCTGAGTATTTTTGGGGTAGTTTTATCTCAAGTATAAATCAAAATAATATTATGTTTTTAATTTTACAAAATATGTAGAGCATAAGCAGCAAGGCATGATTTCTTAACCTTTTTTCCCTCGAGCCTCAATTGATTATTAATCCTAGTTGTTGAACATCAGTAGCATAATACAACAAAAAAAGGTAAAATGATAAAATTAAAACTAAAGAAAGTATAGAGTTTTTGTAATAATAATTAAATATATAGTACGGACTAAAATAATTAGTTTTATAAAACAATTGGTTTTTTATTGGAGGAGATTAGTACTATTTATGAACAATATTAAACAACTTAGAATATGATATTTAAAACAATTTACGAGTATTACATTATTTACTTGTTTCCTATCAGAGAGTTGGCTCAGATAAGGCTCTATTTTTGTGTAGCGTGGTGCAAGATCATTTATAAATTCTAGTTAATTTGTGTATATTTTATAGTCGTCATTGCTAAAAAAAACCTACTTTAACCCAAATATATAAATGAAAGCATAATAATCCCCCTTTATTTTTGCTTCATCATTCAAAGCGGAATATTCAATTTTTACAGTCAACCAGAATTTCACATGGTCAGAAGAATTGAACAATCACTTCAAAGATAAAACTATCTGGGGTTTACTCTGAAAATAAACTGGTTCACCTCACAGCTTAGGAAACCCCTTTCCCTAATCTCATGTCCGAGGTTTGAATCTCGGACAGATGTTTGAGGAATGATTTTCCATGTGTAATTTTTCAATTATTTTCTTGTCCCTTCTCCACTATAAAACTACTCTAATCATTCTTTCTGCTGCCGAACCCTTATGTTAAGCCTTTAATAACCATGGTTCTTAACGTGATAATCTACAGTGTATATTTAATTTTCAGGCTAACAAAACGGGAAGCCTTGTGTCTTCTGTGAGACTTCACGCGCGGTCCCCGGAGCTGGATGAAGAGGTTACATTATATATTATTATATATTTTTATTTAGCACCGCGTCTTACTAGCCGTTCGGGTTACACGCTAAGTACTAATTACGCTAATGGGTCAGGGATTGGGAAGGTTGAATTTAGATGAAGTGAAGCCACCCCCAGTTCACCCAACCAAGATTCGAACCTTAATCTCCCCGTCCTCAGCAGTCTGGCTCAACTGGCGAAACTATCACGTTATCCAACTATGCCACCAAGGCGGTTTATTATATATTAATGTTAGTTAAACTTAAGAGCTATAAACGCTCTAATTAAAAGAATAGGTTTATCTTAATATAAAATTAACTTACAAACTCGTGAAGAGATGATGCTACAATCATAATTATATGAATATCACCCCAGTAGAGACTTGAACCTCGACCTCCTAACGTAGTGTACGAGTATTGTGCGTTATCCCACTCAATCATTTGTGCGAGCTAAAAAATATTCAGAACTTGGTAAACTAACTCAAACCTTGCTTGAGTTTGTCTATTTTGTTAAATATTTATTTTAGATACAGTTAATTTAATTATTTTGATGGAAATTACTCTATTAATAGCTCCACAGATTTACAGCGAACGTCTACTAGACTTACAGGCCTGACACATAAGTTCAGTGGTAGCGCGTTTGACCCAATCCTTAGTTCGATTCTTGGCACAGCAGAAATATATATAGCTAGGGAAAAAGAAATATCCCGTTCACTTGCGAATTGACGGCTGGGTTAATGGATGTTGTGTCTGTTTAAAAGTTAAGTTACTTTGTAAATCATGCGATGATACAATTTGTATTGTACCTGAGTGATCCAGAAATATATATATAGGTTTTCTAATTGTGGGTTTTTGTCTCGAGGTATTTAACGTGCACTTTATAAACCAAATTATAACTCCATGGCTTACAAATGAATTAATCTGTTGATAAACACAACATCCAATCCTATTATATTCAAGCTATTATTGTGAAATAAAGAGCCTAAAATCGACTACAACTCCCTTGGATGAGTAGGGAGACGCGATACTGACTGATGAAAGGTATCAGCATAATTTGGGCTATGTTCTATTGTTGAACAAGAGGATTACTTGGCGTGTAGCCTAAATTTAGATAGTGATATTCAGTACAAATTGTTGTATTAGAACCTTAATCACCTGTGCCAGGAGTGGAAATAGCTCACCTAAGATTTTCAACAAAATTCCTGTATTAACAAGCAATATATGACCCGCATCGTTGGCCACGTGGTCTAACGCGCTACTATCGTGTTATACTAGACTGCCGAAGATGGGGAGATCAGGGTTCGATCCCGATTAGGCTAACTGAGGGGTGGGTTACCCTAAATGGTTTACCACTCTCCCTCTACGAAAATACTGGTGCACTTCCTCTCAATCAAACCTTCCTAATCCCTAGAAATTAGTGTAATTAGTGCATAAGCGTATAACTCGAACGGGTCGTAAGACGCGGTGCTATAAAAACAAAAAACAAATAATATGTATAACATCACCCACACACGTGGTCACGTGGACAAAGGCGTCAGTATATTCTAGACTGGTTTACCTGTGGTGGAGAGGTCAAGGGTCACATCCTAGCCATGGTGTACAGAACTGATTGTTCCTAAATATCTTCCCACTTTCACGCAAATGAGGGTACAATAATAACCTCTGAGTGCTACCTTAAATTTCGAATGACCAGGATGAGTATTAATAATTGAAGTACGCTTAAAACTCTTCTTAAAATTAAAATACTATATATTATCATCCCTCGGTAGTGACGTGATCCACTTCGGTGACCACGTGGTCTAAGGCAGGGATTGGGATCCCTGGACTTAAGGCCACATGTGGCTTTTCGAGGTGTTCGATGAGGCCTTTTCACGTGGTGTGACAACTATGTATTTTCAACGTTTAAATTAACCATTCTCAAACTGCATGTATTTTAATTAATTAAAATAAAATAAATCAATATCTTTAAATCATTGTGGGGAAAAAAACTAACTGCTCCTATAATTCTATTTATACATCAATATATAATATATATTTGGGGCGCAATCCCATTTTGGATAGATTTACTGTACATGAAGAGTGCGGCCTTATGAGTAAAAGGTTTCACTTTCTCAATAGACTAGACTGCTGACAGTGAGAAGATCGGGGCTCGAATCCATGTCAAGTATACTGGTGTTTTGTCCTAAAGAGTTTCTACTTTATATACATGCAGATATAGCTACATTTCTTCTAAATTCAGACTTCCTCATCCTTAAAACACTAGCGTAATTAGTACAAATGCGTATAATCCGAACAGGTAATAAGGCACACTGCAAAAAAAAAAAAAAAAAAACATTACAGTGGGATGAAGTG
>CABFWB010006900.1:0-29002 GCA_902151455.1 Timema bartmani
TTGAACCTTGTGAAAGAGCTCACTAGGCAGGACCTTTGTGCTTGAACCTTGTGAAAGAACCCACTAGGCAGGACCTTTGTGCTTGAACCTTGTAATAGAGCCCACTAGGCAGGACCTTTGTTTTTGAACCTTGTGAAAGAACCTACTAGGCAGGACCTTTGTGCTTGAACCTTGTGAATGAACCTACTAGGCAGATCCTTTTTACCTGGACCTTATGAAAGAGCCCACTGGATCCATTGCATTTTGACAACACGTGCAGTAGGCTTGACACACGATTTGAAAACGGCCGTGGCATTATATGCTTACTTCTAACTTGTTTATTTTTAAGCTATGAAATCAACTTGCTTGCTTTTAGAAACGTCTAAAAAGAATATATATATATATATATATATACACACACACAATTATTAAGTTTGTTTTACACATATATGCTATTAAAATTGAATTGTCATGCTAGACAAAGCAATCTGTTGAGTATATGTTTTAAATACGTTCATCAAAACAAATAAAGCGCTAATATTTAGCATGGGGATACACCTCTAAAGCCAGGAACCCAGAAACTTAAAAATAAAAAATATTTATACAATTTGTGAAAGTATTGACCCTATATATTTCGTAAAAACTTATGCAACATTTTTATTGGGTTATGGGCAATAGCAACTTTTTCTCTGGATACTCCATTGTTTACTCAAGTGAAAAATCAGGAATACTAAAATGTGTAGTGACTAGCTATACAACTATTAAAGTTTGAAGGAACTGACGCCTGAAACACCATTTTTACTATCAACATTATTTTGAATAATATTCTGGTTGGAAAAGGGCCTTTCAGTTGTCTATTCCTAATTAAATCAGTGTATCGTTCCTCGGCAACTGCCTTATCACAGCAATAGTCTAGTCGCCAGTGTTACTACCAACCTGCTAGTCCTGCAACTCCTTGTTCACTTGATGGGCTCACGTTTGTGGAAATAGAGCATATTGGCAGTTCCGTGAACTGCTTGGCAGTACATGAAGTGCACCTTTGTGTTTTAAATTTAGTCTCTTGAACTCGGCCGTCCTGCCTGCCATCTGGGTCTTCCTAAGCACAGCCGGCGCACATAGAGTTTAAATGACCTCGCCGCCGGCTGGCTTGATGTTATATTAAGAAGGCGTAACTTGTCCATTTATAACACAATTTGTATTTATAGTTAGGCTCGATATCACTTAAATGGATTTTTAATTCCGTAATGAGGTGGTCTAGGGGTAAGGTGTCTGACTTCTGTGATGTGGGTCCGGGGTTCAATCCTCGGTCCCGGCACAGATTTACGCTAAACCCTTCCTTCACCTCTGACAATACGTGTATTAATCACAACTTGTGAATGTGTCGAATGCGAGGCCTCCACCGTGGTTCGGATCCCACTTTAAACTGATGGTCCTCCATTTCATCTCACAACCACACTGCCATTACACATTAGCGTAAGTGCGTACAACCTGAACGGATAGTAAGACGCGGTGCTAAATAATTATTATAATAATAAAAAACTTTCCTTTAAACATGTAGGGCGATTGTAATTAGTTTTTAATACAATTATGTTGTTGACCTTAGTGGACTTGGGTTAAAGTGCTCACCTCAGAAACCCGATGTTCGTGAGGTCAGACCCCGGTGAGGTCGATGGACTTTTCTTGAGCGATAAAATTCCTGAGAATAACTTCTTGGGATGGGAAGTAAGACCGTCTGTCCCGTGTCGATTGTGGCATATAAGAGGACCCTGGACGGTATGTGAAAATTAACTGGATCTTTCGCGTGCACTCATAAATCCAGTGTGGAAAGCAACGGGGAACCAATACACTCACTGAACTCCCCTATTGTCGAGACAGATTATTTTATCGGTATGTTGCAAAATTATCTATACCAAATTCTATTGAAGTTTTATTAAAATTATCATTTAATTTTTTCTGGAACTTCGTGGATTTCAATAGTCTGCCTCTTAATAATCACATACATACATTTGATAAAAATTTTTTTAAATATACATATGTTGTTGCCATTACAATCACAGCTACCTAAGCTTAAGCAACATTAAAAATAAAACACCAAAGATATTAAAAATATCCGGTTTAATTTCAAAATTTGCCATGGTCCTGAATTAACAGCGTAAAATTAATCTAGTCTTGTATCGACTTTGTGCTTAAAATTTCTACTTTTATCTGTAAAGAGATGTTTAATTCTCTGAGCTAATATTTTATTTTAGCTACAGTAATTTACTTCACCTTACCGAATCTCAATCTCACGTACCTTTAATCCTGGACATGTTTATATTTGGTTATGATTTAAGAAATGGTAAGAGTTCATTTAATATAGTTTCTGGTTGTAATCCACCAAACAGCCACTCAATTATTCGAATCAGAAGAGAAGCACAGCTTGAGTGCGAATTACACTACAATATAGGCGCTTACGTTTCTAGTGAACGAAACTAATTTTAACCAAGATAACTTATGTTTCTTAGTTCAATTAAGTGAAAGTTGTCAACGAATATAGGGGAATCCAGCCCTAGATCCATGTCTCGGTTCTCATTTGTTGTTTGATTGTATTTTATGTTGGTAAATTTCGGAAACCTCGCCTTAAAGAGAGGCCGACTATGGGTTATATTAGAATTTTATAGCACTCGTCTTTCTATTTAGGCCAATATTGTATTGTTCTTCCGTACGGTATATACGCTTTACTTACTAATCACGCTAGGGTTTAGATATGAGGAAGGTTATATATTTACAGGAAATTTACCCACATTTGCGTGGAGGATGAATTAAAAACCAATATGAAAAACCACCCTCAATGCATCCGACCTAAACTCTTTATCACTGTCTTTCCGTCATTGGCAGTCTTGTCTACTACGAGAGTGTTGCCTTAGACGATGTGGTCATCGAAGCAGATTATATATATATATATGCTTATAAAATTAAATAGGCTACAGGTACAGGTTATATACATATATAATATTAAATATGCTCCATAGAGACTATATTCTATTCAAACCTAACATAAAACTTTTTTAAACATGAGACAAAACTTTTCTATCAGCAATTTCAGCTAAATGTCTTCACGGAACTTTGAAGTCCCCTAACATCATAGTTTTATAAGTCGTGTGTTGAAATAAATATTCTTCTACTGTTTGTAACTCTTGAATAAAGCTTTATTAACTACTATTTAAATGTATAAACTACTGGTTTAATTTTAAGGTTTGAAAGTTGTTTCTCCTTTGTTCTAGGTAAGTGATGGAAATATATACATGGATGGAGAGAGTTGAAATGGGAATGTACAAGCCTGTTCTGAAGACTATTCTGGTGAGCTCGAGCAACTAGCTACAGTCTGGTCATAATGGTATCAATTAATGTAGGCTATCTATTTCAACTAGCACCATATCATATTTTCAAGGTATGTACTAATATTTACTGTAATTTTTTATAATATTTTTAGTTAATTATTACTGAAACTGGGACTACAGTATAAATATATGCCTATATTGAATTATTAGTAGGTTGGCAATGACCTTGCATTTATGTTCAATATTAAAAGGCTTTAAAAATGTATTATACAATTTTAAAATTGTAATTATTAATTCTTAGTCCATGTTTTAGTTGTCGTCTTATTTACCTCTCGACCACATAAGAGTATTTATACAACCAGATTAATATACAATTTTAGTAGACAATGAATTATAGGCCTACTCGCAATTTGTGAGCAACTTATCAAGTTGACTAGTAAGTATAGTCTCAATGTTTATAAAATACGTGAGCAACTGAACGAGTTGATTACTAGCATGTATGCTCGCATTGTGTGTAAAACACGTGATCAACTGAACGAGTTGATTACTAGCAAGTATGCTTGCATTGTATATAAAACACGTGAGCAACTATACAAGTTGGTATTATAATCTTCATAGAGTTTCTTACCAACTTCAACTTTTCCTCTATCCCTCTTTCAGGTGGTGGCAAAAATACTATAATTTGATTAAATCTAGTGAAGGAAACATCGCCGTCATTAGTTTTGAAAATATGTTATTTTTTGTTTGTTTTTTGAGACATCACTTTCACCTCAAGATCATCGTCCATCCCACTTTGACAAATTGCAGCATATATATATTTATTTGATATAATTTTATCTTTAAATTAATCCAAGATAAAACTCCCATGATCAACGTACTCTGACCTAGAAGGTGGAATTACTCAATTTCTTTAGGCCTTCGAAGGATCAGATTTTGATTCTTCTAAATTCTAAAAGCATACAAGAGGGTAGAAAGGCACTTTTTTTTTTCTGACATTCACACTTAGATGTTGAAGGCAATACAATCACCTCCTTTATTTGTTTTATGAGGAAATGGGTCCCCAAATTTCCATGATTCACTCGTATGTGGTGGAATATTGATATCCCGTTTGTGACTGAAGCCTCGCGAAGTAGATTATTTAACTCTATCTCATAATTTTGCAGATGAATATTTTCTTGTGAGATTTCTATTTTAGAGACACTTGACACCTTTTTGGCTACTTTTACAACTTCTGATGCACTAAATATCATACTTTAATTTTTCAAAACAGATTTTGTATTGTTGCCTTGCATCGTCGGCGATCTCATACACTTTCGGCGCATAACTATTGCCAACCCTAGACTTAAACCATCTGGGTGGGACAAGTCATATAAACTATTATTATTATCAGCACCGGGTGTTATTACCCGTTCGGGTTATACGCACTTACGCTAATGTGCAATGGTAGGGTTATTGTGAGATGAAATGGAGGACCTACAGTTTAACGTGGGATCCGAACCACGGTGGTGGCCTGGCATTCTACACATTCACAAGTTGTGATTAATACACGTCTTGTCAGAGATGAAGGAAGGGTTTGTCAATCAGTTAAATCTGTGCCGGGACCGAGGATTTAACCCCGGACCCCCAGTACAGAGTCATATAAATAATATTAGGAGAGGATATGATTTAATGAACAGTATTCAGATATATTACAAATGGATATAAATAACAATCATTATGTTTATTTTCATCTGAGATTTGTACATAACAATACATTGACACTTTTCTCTTGACTATAGGCTCCGTGCAAAGTGCAGACCATATTTGAATTCATGACTTGACATAACTCACCCGTTTCTCGTAAACTACTTGGACAATCACAGTAATTTTTTTCATATTTGTTAATAAAAACCTTAAAAGACATGAGGATATTATTAAAACTCCCATATTCCAGTTGGTTTGCTTTGAAAAAAACTGTTTTCTAATGAAATAACTATTATGAGATTTTTACTACAGACATATTTTCACTCTGTGTACAAGTTTTTTTCCTAATTTAGATAGATGGGCAGTATAAGTATATGAAATTATCATCATTAACTGAATTTTATTTTGATATAAGACTAATTCCTCTAACACCAATACTCTTCATAGGCTGGATATTATAATAGTGATTTAATAATGTATGTAATAATTAGAGTTGGTTTGTCTAATATAACGCACTATATCCCTTTCAAGAATGGCCCATCGGCAAAGGGAAAAGCTTTAGTAGCAAGTAATCATGTAACAAGGGTGGAGGGAATAACACGAAATTAGGAAAAGATTGTTTTTAATTTTTTTATTTAGCACTGCGTCTTAGTAACCGTTTGAGTTATACACTTGAACTAAGTATTATTTTGTGGAGCTATAATATCAATAAACCATATTACCAATACCGTATATCAAATATTGTATATTATAAGTTATAACTAGCTTTATCGTGTTAGAGCACTTCCTTCTATGCAAATTGATAATTTGCTACTCAAAACCTTAATATCCTAACCTAACCCCTTTTCATCTATACAATAACTATTTATAATGGCGGATGAAGTTTGGCAATAAGTATTTACCATAACTTTCATCTTCCTTGACACATTTGGTTATCTCGCTATTATCCGTTACCAACGTTCGCGTCCTGTTGGGCTTGCTATGACGTCGCATAACCTATTGTGGCAACTACACTCTTCTCCTTCGTCCTCTATTACATTTCTTTGTCTTCCACGCCTCTCAATTCCGCTCTTGCTCGGTTACTCCTAACAAAAGCTCTTGACATAAGCTATTAATCTTAATATGCTATTTCTGTGTAGTTTGCCGGAAGAATTAGAGGCGATGCTAAACCACTGAACAAATCGATGTGCCTACGTCACCCTTGTTTCTTGCGAGGCGAGTCTTGAATAATTGGGACTATTTGTAGTTGCTCTACCCCCAATTCGTATTGGCGATGATTTGGAGTCGTTTTGGTGCATGTGCATTACACGTTCGAATTTAAATGTTTTCATAGGGCTGTGTGAAGTTTAGTTTGGTCAGTGTGGTGGTATTTTATGCTAGTTGATACACATTTCCACCGTGATTTTAAATTGATAAAGATAGAAAGGTATTTTTTTAAGTAACGTGTTTAATAAACTTAAATAAAAAACTGTTTTTATATATTCATTCTAGGATCGCGCAAACAAATGAGTAATCAAAAGAATTATAAACTATCTTAAACCGAACTTACTTTCACCAGTCTAATATTACACTTCGTTTCAAGCTGTCGTTAAAATATCGAATACATTTCTACACCTTCATTCGTATTCATGTTTGCTGTGAATAGCTTCTCAGGACAGTTCTACGGGATTGAAATATTTTTGTTACATTGGAAAATATATCAACTTGAAACATTACTTTTTTATCACAGTCATTATGTTATGTTCGATGCTCAANATATATATATGTATGTGTGTGTGTGTGCACGCGTGTGTGTGTGCGTGCTCTTTGGTAGCTTCATATTAGTGCTGGAGGAGACGGAGCCGCACATCTTTGTATGTGCGCCTCTCCTGGCTAATGGGAGGCTATATCACCCCTCATGAATATTCAGCCGGTGCGACTAACGCTGCCCAGGAGCTGGTACTAGCTCAGTTAATCCCTTGGGCAGGACAGACCTTCTCTCATAGCGGATTCTGCAGCTGTGACCTTGCAGCAGCAAGTATCAAGAACTGTGTTGCCGTAAACCAGCTGGCTAATTACAATTTGAGGTGTTTGAGAAAGTCTATCAGAAGTCGGTATGAACTGTTACAACAGGTGTTACTTCCTGCGCGCAGCACTTGCCTTATATTGTGTTTTATGAGTGGTATTTAAGCCTTTTTCACCATTAAATATTATATTGAAATCTGCTAAATATATAAATTATTGAATGTAAATCAACAACAAAACAATACAGTCTGAACGTAGCGACTGGTATAATGACAATACGTGTAAATGATGGTTCTTCTAGATGGATAGGTGTATTTGGGTGGTGGTGAATCACAAGTAATGTATATTAATATAACTACATCAGTATCAATATATTTGGCTCGATATTTTAAATGTCAATTCTTTTTCTCAAAATAAACCGATAGCTAAATTTGTTTTATAAAATTATACCATGTACATTACATGTCAAATAAACTTTCTTAAAGATATAACTTCATCTAACAGTTATTAATTATACATTTAACTGATTTTTTTTTACCTGCTACACACCAAAACTGTCACAAACTTCGGCCATCATTTCGAGTCCAGCCTGTATACCCCTAAAGGGTGTCACAAAGAAATGAGGTCAATGCTAAGATAATGTTGGTTTTTTAAACTATAGTTTTGAGATTCGATCATAAAATGGATGCGTTGTGTAGGCCTACGTATTTTAAATCAATACTAACCGTATATATTTAATTTATTATGTATTATACTAAATTTCTTCCATTATTTAAATTCATAGATGGCCCTTGTAATTGATCATTTGAGCAGCTGGTATCATACTTATCCATTATTAAGTTAATTAATCCTGTCTACTAATTATATTGATTAATAGGGGTGTGTGAAGGCCACTTTTTAAATGCGAAGTGAAGTTGAAGCGAGGCTTGAAACTGGCGAAGAAAAGTCGAAGTTGAAGGCCTATATCAATAATTAATGCACAAAGGCTTACTGATAAGCTTAGTAAATTATCAATAAAGTTTTAATATTCACTTACATCGTGGAGTTGATAAAATTATCTTGCAAATTCTATACATGTATTTCCTTCTATCTGCATTTCTATGATAATAATTATAAATTAAAATCATTTTTCGTTTCCCTCTCTACGTATCAGCCATTTTTAATAATAAAGAAAACGCGAAAAAGCAATGAAAAACTTTCTGTGACAAAATGCACTTGTAAATTGGTCACAGAAAATTCTAAAGAGATAGAATATTAAGGACTAAACATTAGACGCTATCTGGGATAATAGAACAACTAAAGGGATCTCTCTGTTTCATACCAGTGACCTTGGTGTTGATTCTTTATATTTATCCTTAGTTCTTACAAAATTATGTTGGCGATAGTGAATATAATATATTAACATTTACTTACCCGCTTTTGATCCATGCTTACATTATTGTAGTTAAATTACTAGTCTGTGTTAAAATTATGTTTAGTAACGGTTTTAAAATGATCAAATATTGAAATGTGTAATATTTAGTAAGATAAAATTAAATCGTTTGACAATGTATCGAAGTCTTATCCTTCCTTCAAAATATTTCGAATATGTGAAGGTTATTGTAGATGTCGAAGTCTAAGGAGATGTGACCTCCGACTTCGACTTTTCGAAGGATCGCACACCATTATTGATTATTAATCACTGATGTATATTGTGAGCTTATCTTCCTTAAATCCTGCGAGATACTGAAGGAATACAGGTCCTCAACTTGAAAATGTTAATAACATTGATCTAAACGCGTCATGCCTGACCAGTGTTGAATGCCAAAACATAAACCAGTATTAAGCCCCATTTCCTGGTTGCAAGCCTTTTTAAAGCATTACAGACCGACACGTCCAGTAAATTAAACATTACCATTGCTCACCGCATGGACCAAACAACCGTCTTCGGTTCTCGGTCACTCTCAAAATGAGGGGCCGGGATTTTCCGCTATTGCCTCCGTGATTCCTTAAAACATCTTATCTTGTTATAATATTTAATAAAATCTGCAGCAAGATCTGGTCACTGCTTCTCACTGCCCGTTCGAACTGTACGCACGCCTAGGCCAAGGCCACTAACTACGCAAATGTGTTATGGATGATAAGGGTGGAATTATAAGAAGTTCACCCGCACTTCCATGGAGGGAGGCTAGGAAACAATTTAAGAAACGCAACCCTCAGTATATTCGAACCCCACTATCCATCCCTATCGTTGGCTACCAAGTCTATGACGAGAGTCTATCTTACACGGTTCCCTATCTAAACCCTAGTAGTACGCTATCAAAGTGAGTCTTATCTTCTAGCAGGCTATAGAACCAAGTGAATAGAAGGTATTTCTATACATCAGCTCACTTGCCTTACACCACCCCATGAGTCCATGACCTCTCTCTGGAATGTATACATAACACGCAGCATGTTCCCTGTCCAGCATTTGAGAGCTTACACAAGTTTTATCGGCCCTCTGGCAAGTTAATAGTTTATACATCCCACTTCGGTGATCAAATAGTTCAAGACGCTACTCTCGCAATAGACTAGACTGCTGATGATGGAGGCTAGAATCCCACTCTTGTGTACTGAAGGTGGTTTTGTCTTGATGGTTTATCACTCTCTCGTCATGCAAATGCGGGTACACTCTAAATTCAGCTCTCATTCCTAACACAACTTAATAAGAACATGTGTGTTTTACCCGAACTGGCAGGCACGGCGATGATAAAACAGTATATTGATAAAGGATGGACGGAATTCACTCACTCCTGTAAAGTTGGTTGAGCTTTATAAAGACAATGGATTTTTGTGGAATATTTAGCATACGTCATAGAAACAAAAATGAAACAATTGTAGCCATATTAATAAGTGTGGAGGCTATAGAAATATAAGGGTCTGGAAAGGAGTAATTACTTATTCTCAAAATACTTTTCTGGCTCTTTTTGAATTCCTTTCCTTCTCTCGTATCGCTAACATCTGAGCATGAAGCCATTCAGTCGTGCTGTTATCCCTTTCACAATAAGTCTATTGATTGTGTTACTGCTAACAACAAATACTAAACCCGTGTGGACAGTAACTTAAATGACTACATAGCTCTAAATGGATCGCGTTAGTAGCTGACCTTCACCCGATTAAACTATTCTTAGATCACTCGACCACTGTTTAGTTGCGTTTCAACGACTATATTGTATGTACATTTACACGGATTGCTTCTAATTCTAGAAAAATAACAAGAGCGTCAATGATTTAAAACGTCGATATTATTTGAAGCATGCTGGTATGCACACGCTTCAAATAGCAACCAAACTGTTTTAAATCGCATAATTTTAAATGTTTATATTAAACTAACCTTAAAAATCAATAAGATGTATTCTTTGTTGAGAGTGTAAAGAGAGGACCAGTGTTTTGAGTAAAGACATTTCTAGTTTTATCATATCGCTCTGTCGAGCAAATTGGTTCGTCTCGGTGGGCTGGAAGAAGAATTCAATCTAAACTTCATGCAAAATAAATCCAGTCTTCATAAAGTTAGTAATATTTCTTCCCTATTTTCTTCTCTTAATATCTCTTCCCTCGCCCCTTTGGTGGAAAAACCAACGGGTGGACCCCAATATAGAAACAGTGGACATCAGAAAAATTTAAAATTTGATATTAACCCCACGAGTATATTTATTTCCTTATTTTTGTTTGTTTATTTAAAATACCTATGCCACATCCTATTATTAACTATTATATTCGTCATAAAATTGAACGCTACGCTAAAATGTATAATTTAATAGCATGTAAACTTCGTTCTAAAACACACACACACATGTTATCAATTGTATATTTTTTCTCTACTGCTTGTTGTAGTTTAAATAATAAACTAAACATTTAAGTATTTTATTCTGAGACATCATTGGGAAGTAAAAAGCGGCTTTTAGTTGAGTGATTTGTAAAAGGTCTTTGCTGAGTGTTCATGAAGAACTAACGGACATTTTGTAGGTTCTGATACAAACCATTTTATCTTCTCACGCAATTTATACTATTATTACAGGGTTCATAATGTCCTTGAAAGACCTGGAGTTCAATGTGTCTTTGTTCAAAGCCTGGAAAAGTCCTTAAATTGCTCTGGTTCTTGAAAAGTCCTAGATTTTCCAGGTTTCAATATTTATTTTTGAAATGGTTGTGAAGAGTTGCTGTAAAGACCGTGATTTAAGAGGCACTGGGGCGGTAAATATCTAGCGCATACTTTGCTCTCCGCTTATTTTGTTTTATTTGTTATCGCGTCATTAGCACAGAGATAGTTGCACCCACGGGATTAAGGGGGTTAACCTCTCTGACAAGTGCATTGCATACTGTCGATGAAATACGATGTTGTTTTCTTTAACTTCTTATATTTAAAAATCTCAATTCATGTGCATTCGCCAAATTATTTTTGTAAGTTACTTTAAAACTGTCATTTGTAATATTTTTTTTAGAATATTTAACTACCTATTAACACTTTAAGTACTTTAAGTTACAGATTTGCACTTAAAGGCCCGTCGATAGATATTAGTTCGTCTTCCATCCACCTTAGTGCTCAAATTCCTGTTCTAGCCATACTACAATATATACTGAATCTAGAATGACTGCACAAACCAATAAACCGAGGAGATTGGAGCGACAACAGAGAAAAGTTACTATTTTTATAGTCCTCTATGTTAATTAAATTTAGTGAAAAGTTATTGTTTTCCATTTATTTAAAATCTGATACGGTTTATAATTTTTGTTATTGGCGTGTTTAGCTTTAGGCAGTACGAGAAATAACAGTTAAAGTCCTTGAAAAGTACTTAAATTTAATATTCATATGTCTGTAAGAACCCTGTATAATTAAATACTTAGCCTTGTGCGCGAATATTGCGATGTAATTACCAACAATAGTTTAAAATAGTGACATTTATTACGAAGTTATTGGCTATTTCTATCATCGTTTTTTTTAGCTTTTAGATTCGTAAGCTAGGTACACTTGAAAGAAGATTGAAAACAATATTGCCCAAATTTTCGTAAAATTAGAATTTCAAGAAAGTTGCAAGCTCAGAGAAATTATAACTAAATACCCTTTGCATTCTAAAAAAAATTGACAGCTTTTAAAATCTTCTAAGATAAATAATAAATAGAGATGAATAGTCAAGTGTCTAGAATGGTCCTTTATTTATTTATTTTTTTCTAAAATTTCATTAGATAGTATAAATCTTGTTGTTAACAAAGTCGGGCCTCCTTAGTAAGGTCAATCTACTCAACAGCCCTATATTAATAATCTTAATCATAGGTCCTTTGACTATCGTTATTGTATTGGCAATTAATTTTGAGAATAGTAAATAAGATTTTAAAGAGTAAATTTATACACATATACATTTAAAGAGAGCGGATAAATATTTAGGAAACACCACTCGATGCGCTCAGCCTGGACTCTAATTATTATCAATAATTCTATCTTCTAATGATTTCCAACTATAATTACATTTATCAGGTTTATTTTAATATTTTTTCCTCAATCTTAAGAGTTTAATATCTTATTAAATGTATTATTATAGTTATCATCATCATCATCATCATTATTATTATTATTATTATTATTGGTATTATTATTATGGTATTACGGCAGGTCCATTCTTTTTATTACGAATAGGTAATATAGGTTTAGTTTCACCAGAAGATATTTATGAAGTAGTGAAAGATATAAATGAAGAACTAACCATTTTTTGGATTTGTGCAGTGGAAACTGCGAGCAGCTTAACGTTATCAAATGTGCTTACAATTTGATAGTTAGTCACTGATACTCTGCCTAAAAGAATGTGTGTTGATTCAAACATACAGATTGATAATTGGTCGTTACCCATGGTAAAGCACTCTAATAACATAAGTCATAATTATTGATAATAACCCTACCGGGTGAAACCTGTCTCATTTTGTGTACACAAATCCTATTATTGTGTAAAGCATCTCTATTAATTCAAACACATATTACTACATGAAGAAAATCAATCGTACGTGAATCATTGGTCCTGTCAAACCTTGACTACTCATAACTTATTGGCATCAATAACAACTTGAAACAGAATTTTTTAAAAAAATTCTTAAACTCCTGTCCAAGATTTATTTCCGACTTAAGAAATTATTAGCAATCACCCAAAATACTTTAAATGTCTCAATATGTAAAAACGTCTTTTTAGTTTTATTTCATGGCTGTATAAAATTATAGAATCGAAACACCCGTCTTATCTCTATTCAGAAGTTACCAAAATATTTTTCATACATAAATATAAAACTTGAAATAGATCTTCTATACAAGTACCCAAACATCGAACGAAAAACTTCGAAAAATAATTTATCCTTCAAGAGGCTAGGGTTTGAAATGCTATACCATAAGAATTTTAAAATTTAAAATCTATAAAAAAAAATTTTAATAGAAGAATCAAGCTCTGCAACCAAAATGTCTAAAATTGAGCTCCAAATGTCTATACAAAACTGTAACAAGAATAGTAGGCAATTAGAAATAAGATTTTAACATTAAGTCCCAATATTTGTGTCACTCTAACCTCTAACCTATAATATCTAGATTAATATTAGCCTAATTGACTTTCAAATTTTAAGACCGTTCATAAGATGACATTTTTAGAGTATAAGCAAATAAATTGTTCTTTTGAATTGCTCACAATGTAGATATCGCTACTTAATTTCTCAAAGTCCTGTATCGGTTTTCTCTTGCTGGTCATCCTGATCCTCTTCAGTCTTGTTTCATTGAATGTCCCCGGCAAGGTGTGGTCAGAGGTGTTGGTCACCGCCAGGTCATTCTGCTGACAGTACTACTCAGTCGATGGGGCCCCACGATATCCTACTTCCGTCCGTCTCCGACCACATTATTCCAATCTCCCATGATTAACGGGACCACCCCCCCCTCCCCCCTCATGTTGAAGGATTAGGTACTCAAAGTTCATTATAAATGTATTCTACCTTTACATCATTGTGATTGGTTGTTGGAATGTACGCCCGCACTATCAAAATATCCACTGGTTCATCATTTAATTTCACAAACATAGAGCACTCTTTACACCTGAACATAATTTAATGTAATTTCCAGAAACTATTTCAACTAGATATATTCAGCGGACCTCATTTAAACCCGCTATTTTCACACATATATACATTTTCAGATTTTGTGGTTTCCCAACTCTTCCCATTGTCCTTACGATTCATGTTTATATGCTGAAAGGGAAAGGTTTATTTGCTGATGGTTCTTTGTTGGTCGCTCTCCCTGAAAGGGGGACTACTTTACCTTCGGAATGTTTTACCACAGAAAGGGCCATCATTGATTTTGTTCCCTTGACAAAAGGGGTTTTCCCTTTCCCATAAACTATTATGCCTCTAATTTTTGACTTGACTCAATAGGACCCGTACAAAGTTCGATGAACATTATTTTAAGGAACACAAGATCATAATATGGCTTACGGCTGTATTGGTATGTTTTAGAGGGAGAGGGCAACACACTGTCATAGTGTAAAAAAATTAATTCTACGAACTGTTGGTCGAACTTTACTTAAAACCCTAACCTTTATAGGAGCGAACCAGCGTTATCCTGTTGACATCCGTATGAAGCAATTAAAGTTTCCCTAAATGTTAATTCACGAGAAAAAACATCATTAGACTCAAGCCTTAAGGACCTGTTGTGACATGTCAAATGCATGGCATTTCTCAACAATTGGACATGAATGTGACCATCGACCTGGCATATTCATTTAATGCAGCTCTATAGTTGAGACGTACTCATTTGAGGACACTAACTGTAAGTTATTTAAGTCGTTTAATTATTGAGCATTAACTTATTATTATAAATATAAACTTATACTTAAGTGAGTTGAATTGTTTTAATCCGAAAAGGTAGGTAGTAATACATGGTGCTAATCAATAAAACAAAACAACTAACTTGTTATATTATAGGCCTGATGATAACTGGGATGTCAGGTTTGAATCTCGGTCGGGTTTTCTGAGTGTGGTATTCCCTTCCTCATCCCTATCACATTAGAGTAATGTTCATATATTCGTATAACCTTAGACGCGATGATAAAAAAAAAACCACTGATTTGAGCCGCTCAACTTGAATACTCAACAATAACTGTTATTAATCAACACAAATGTAGGTTATCTCATTTTTGTTAGAGTACTAACGAAATAACTTATTTTAGATTGCGTTTAAACTTATTAACTAAAAAATAATAATTTTACTCAGCAGCCAATGCAACTTTTTATTCTAATGTTATTGTTATTTACTTAATGACTTCTTCCTTTATTTATATAAGTGTTAAAAAAGTTTATAAACGTAATAATAATATACTGTCTCCTTTTTTTTATAATTACTAATTAATACATGGTTAAAACATGTGGGTGGCACTATACCATTAAATAATTCAATATTTTGAAACACACCCTACTAAAAAAGAATTGTTTTATTTTAAATACGGTAATACCTCAACGAAATAACTCGTGTTAGTTAGATCGAGGTTCTAAACTCGGTTGGGTGTATGGAAGGTGGTTTTTCAAAATGGTTTTCCACTCTCCACGCAAATGTGGGTACATCTCCTATGAATATAACCTTCCTCATCCTTAAAACCATTAGCTTATTTAGTACTAAAGAACATAACCCGGACGTGTACTAAGACACTGTGCTAAACAAAAAGTTAGTTCTAACCCTACATTGAAACACTGGCGATACTATCTGAAGTAGTATAAAGATGGTGGCGTATTTACTGCATTACTGATATTAAATATTGTAAATTATATATGGTTATACTTAATGTCTAATAATATATGCATACAGTAGATTTATAATTGGCTCATCAACAAAATATGCCTTAAACGAGTTTAGTATTTTTTTCGGATTACAATTCCTCTCTCGAACGTTACATTTTATTGTATGCTGTCCAATATTAATATAGTTTATAGTCTGGTGTGAAAATGTACGCCTACTCCTGAAATAAGAACACGCCATTTGTTTGTTCAGCAGTACATGCCTGTCATCCTTTTTCAACAACTAACAAGGTATAATAGCAGCCCTTGGCAGAAAGAAGATCGTCGAAGTCTGCAACTTATTTTTCATTTTTGACGTCACTTTTATAAACGCATCAGCCAGACAAGGCACGGCTGATTTCCCACTTGTAAAGACGAAAAATAATGGTTACCAAAAATTGCACGGATGAAAGGTTCGATGGATGGGGGGTCATTTGGCGAAATATGAGCCCTTTTACGCTGTCAATAATAGGGCTCTAAAAATGCTTGGTTTTTTGTTGAATTTTATCATCCCTAATAAAATCCGAGGCGATATAAAAATACATATTTTGAAGGTGGAAGGAACGCTCTGAAAGGCTCTTGCGATATAGTAAAGAGAAGATGATTGGAATTGAATACATAGGCTCTTACAAGTTCTTGGGAGGAGAGAGTGAGAAATATTCACTAAATTTAGACCAACACTATTGTTCCAAATGCTACTTTTAATTTTAAAGCTAAATGTTTATTTATAAATAGATTAAAGGTAACATAAAACTAATGGATCTTCTATTTTTTTGGAAAATAATAACCAATAAATTGAAGAAAATATTATCTTAGACACTTTTAAATGTTAGTAGTTAAGGCAACATTTTCTGAAAACGTAAGGTGTTTAACCTGGAGATTTATTGGTACTGTATTGCGTAACTGCAAAATCACTTCTCTGAAATCTGGTGATAAATATCAATCTTTAAGCGCTTTATAAAATAACAAGAGAAAAACATCATTTAAGCAGCCTCTAAATTTAACCTTAGTATATTTTCTAAAAGCGTGTTTACCCTTTCATGGAAAAAGTGCACAGTCACATGCTGAGAAGGTATTGTATTATTATATACTTATTTAGCACCGCGTCTTACTACCCGTTCGGGTTATACGCCTATATACTAATTACACCAATGGGCTATAGAATAAGGAAGGCTTTATTTAGATGAAAGGCACCCGCATTTGCGTGTAGGGAGAGTAGAAAACAATTTAGTGAAAAACACCCTACCGGGATTGAACCCCGATCACCCTGTCTTTGGCACTCTAATCCAACACGAGAGTAGTGCGTTATGCCACGCGGCTACCGAAGCGTGTAAGGTCTTGTATCGACTTCAGCATTTGGCTACTCTTGACCCGCGAAAGTTTGAAACATAGTTAGTAACATGGTACAAACATCGTTAAAGGATTAAACCGGAAATTTTCCAGCTGTAACATAATTAATATTAATATTTTGTATTGGTTTTTCAAAAATAACTATCTTCTAGGCAGCCTTTTTTTTTTCCTTTATCTCACCCTCCTCCCCTACTCTCCTTTATTTTCTTCATTTAAAATATGTTGTCATTTCGGATTACTTCGAATGTTCCCGATACCTTCTTGCACAATTTCAGTGGAAAAGTAGTTGTTTATTTAAAAAATTATTAAATTATAGCCCCTTTTCCCTTTCCACCTAAACAACTCCTCAGAAACGACTAATTTTCAAATGAATTAGGCTATCTGGAGCGGTTCTTTTACCTGCCCCTCAAATTTTTATTTGCTACCACGTGTAAAATTGGGTTTTTCTGTTTCTCAAAGTTTCAATTAAAAATTTAAAATGTTCAGCCCTTAATAGTTATCTGAAATTCTTGTTTGTCGAATTTCAATCTTCTACCACACTGGGAAGTAGTTGTTTACTGTTAGTGTTTGAAAATGTAAACGCTTAACTACTGTTCAACTCACTTTAGAAATTCCAAATTTTAAGATCATCTTGGTCATAAAGAGTCCGCTCTCTGACTACCACATTTTAATTTTCTGACTCATTTAAAGGTTTCTTCTTTTAATTATGGGTCTAGAAATAAACCTTCAGTTTTAAATTTCAAAGGTCTATTTCTGCTCGTTTAAATGATACATCACTGAATATTGAAAACTTTTAACCCTCTTTCACCCCTTGGAGGTCAAATTTTTCAAAACTCTTTATCGGATGCCTACGTCATGAAAAAGAACCGGCCCGCCAAATGTCAAGATTTCAAGACCAAGTGTTTGGGAAATACAATGATGATCATTGAGTCAGGGCATTCGTCTTTCTAGATAGTATATACTCACGGTGTTTAGTAAGTAGCAATGCCCGGCCAAGAAGTCTTAAAAAAAACCACAGAATAAGTCCAGATATTTAACAGTCAAATATATTATATCGATAAATTTTGATTATAATTACAGTCCAATTTTTACATGAATACAAAAGAGTTACTAGCTTCTCTTTGACGTATTCATACGTGAAGTCATGTGATATATATTATATCAATATCTATAAAATAATACTAATAATAAAGTAAACGCAAACTTGAACTGTTTTCAAACATACAGCTAGAGATTCGTGTCAGTTGCTTTTATTTTACCTAATTATTAACTTAATTCATCACAAAGTCTATTCATAATCTAAATACCAAATTGAGAAATAACAAACCTTTGCAAAATAATATTAAGGATGGGTTTGCGAACTAGAGCTTAACTCGCAAATTATCAAAATCGGTTTAGCTATACCTTCGAAAAGGGCGGACGGAAGAAGGCTCGACATTAAGAAGCATGTCGCTAATGATGGCGTCGTGGATTGGGAGAGAAGGACTTGATGGAGCTATAATTTGGGGATGACGACATGAAAGCGGCGGCTGACAGTTAACGAGTCTTGGAGGGGCTTTTCAAGATTGATGTGTTTCTGTTGTACTATCCCGAGAGGTTTGATTACTATCATATGCACTCAGATTAGAAAGGATGAGAGACACTGGAGGAAAGTTTGATGTGGCCCTCACTTCAAACTTTGGAGTACTCAAGCTTTTAGGAAAAGCTGTGGACACTTTTTTAAATTATCTAAAAAAAAAAATACGCACACAACGTCAGTATACCTTTTTATATTTTTATAAATGTCCTAGTTTTTTGGAAAGACTTCGTCTGAAGCCAGAACCCAGAATTATATTCAAGGAGTATCTTAGTACTTATGTTCTGGTTGCTAAAAGGATGCGGGTAAGTTTGAATGTAAAGGCACTATCTGTTCCTTTATGTTATATTCAGTCTTATATAGATGCTTAGGGCTAGGTTCATATGTACAAGAACATTATTGTACTCCCTTTTGAGGGGCCGCCTCAGAAAGCAAGAAAATTCCCAGCAGACGTTCAGCTCTAACGCAATATCTAATTCTACAATCCGTTATTTCAAAATATGACTCGCGCCAAAATAAAGACGGAAGATTCCAGCGGTACCCATTTTCTTTAACAAACCTATAGTTTTAAATTGTATTAATATAAAAGAATTAGCGAAAATGTGACAGTAGCTATTTTTCAATGACTTTTTAACCATATTTGTGTAGTAGCTATGAGACTAGGTTTGATGAAAAAGGGCTCTTGATTTAGCCTTTCTTCAACAAATTAGTTTTTTTTACAGGCTCACAACAGACAGCCTTAAGATTTGTGAAAACTAGCTACGCGTTTTCTCTATACTTTTAGATAAGAAGTTTCGTACATTTATTTCCCCTCAAATTGTCATGACAGAGTTTGTAGTTTAAGGTCGAAATATAGTTTAAGTTTTAACAGAGAAGTAGTTATAAAAAGACAGAGACCATTGTATTTTAAACCGTGTGGCCTGACAACTCTTGATACTTTCTTACTAACCTAGACGGCCACCTTGCTATCGTTTGTTTGGCGGTGTATAAGCAATAGTTAGCTTGTATTATCAAACGTCTGTGGCTAGAGTACTGGCCAACATACCTGGCCCCTGATGTTAATTCACAAATATTGTGCTCTAACCACCGCATCCTCTCTTTATTAATATGTATTTGTACACGTTAACAACCTTATCACTTTACCTAGAGGAATATAACTGTAAAAGTAAAAACATGATTTACTTGTAAGTTACAATAATCATAATTGTATACGGCCTCCAAGTCAACACTTATAATAATACTGGTAGTATTTAAATTTGGTCTTTTAACTAAGCGTTCATGATTCTCTCTCTCGCTGTTTGATTTTTCTTCAGTTTCATTTTTATGGTTAAACTTCCTTTCCATTGTGTTTATAACTGTCCAGGTAGCTAGATAACCTATTGAGTCTACAGAGCATGTTGCATTAATTATAGACTATTGTATGTGATGTTACAAAAGTGTACTATACCTACATGAGACTAATTTAGCACAAATATCATAAAGTGAAACATAATATATTATCTAATTTGATAAATTCGATGCATTAATATACAAATATTAGCTCACTGTTTTTATAATCATTTGAGAGATTCTATCACTATAATAGAACTCGTATTCTGGTACAACTTTGTAAATAAATAAAATAAATTTAAAAAAACTCTTTTTATGTAAACAAATAATAGTATCCTTGCTCTTTGTAGGTTTTTAAAAAGATAAAGGTATGCGATAAGTTATGTCTAAATTTGCTTTTGTACTATTTCCCATGAAGCCACTGGTAAACACTGCTGTTTTGATTCTAGATGGTCTGGATACCACCTGACATGCCATGTATAGTTACCGAAATGGACTTAGTTTTATCAAGAATACATATCTAAGTCCATTCATCACGCTCACTAATTTCTACCTTGTTCATTTTATAGGGTGTTGCATCATGATAAACTTCTTTGGTTTGCGTGTGGTTCTACCTGGTGTTGAAAGGAGGGCGCCATGATTCCTTTTATAGAGACATAACTCATTTGTATTCCTGTGTGTATATTATCTGATCTGATAATAGTGCACCATAACATTTTTGTGGATGTAAAACATACCTTCAGTTTGATACAACTGGTGCTTTTGGTTTAATCGGACACGAGTGTGTTATACCTTGCAGCTTCTGCCCAACTACTTCCCCCGTCTTTCCTATATCACCTAGTATAACCCCCCTTTAACCTCTTCATCTGCATCTCATTCATAACTTTGCGAGTGACGTTCTCATGTCTCTATCATCCTCTTCCCTCGGCGCTTTTTAGATGAAGATATCATCTCAACTGCTAATTCTTACCTTATCTGCGGTGGGTGTGAAGAAATTGAGCTCTCACTGATGTTATGATAACTGCTTGTACATGATATTGTAGTTTTGAACTCCATAAATGCGCATTAACATTGCCGGAAATAATAGAATAACAATCAAATACAGAAGATTGTTTGAAATTATGTTTTATCTTGTTATAAAGTCAAATGAAATCCTCATTGGTCATTTTTAATATATATAATAACACTTTTAATCTAATAAAATAATATAAATGTTGACGGAGCTTGGGAAACCATTTAGGTAAAACTACCCTTAATTAATCAAATTAAGATTCTAACCCTGACTTCCCTTGTTAACAATAAATCAGTTTAGATGCGGGCTAGATGTATCTAGAAACATAATGCAAGCTGCAATTGTATAAATAATTCAACCTTGATTGGATTTAATCTTTTTTTGCCCCGCGTTTTACTACCCGACCGGGCTACTCCATTTGATTATTAGTTTATGTATTTTCTCTTTCATTGTATTTCGCTGTATCTCTGATTAGATGAGAAAGTACGTCAAAATTAAATGATTTATAAAAACTAGAAGGAACAGTTTTCTGGCAAACGTGGCACGTTGAGGGGTTGTGTAGCTCTGTGATGCTAGTCTTGTGGCCGTTTCCTCCCGAAATTAGTTTTGGAAGTGTACCGTGCTAGCAGCAACCTGCACATAATTGAAACAAGGCCCTTTGTTAGCTCAGTGCCGCCCCCACGCAATGAATTGCGTTGTTTATTGCGTGCCTCTCATCTCTCTCACTCCCACATGTGTGTTCTAGTCCTATGATCTTTCTCCTTGTTTCTACTGGGTTCACTGTTTCGTTTTAATCTGTATCTTTCACATGCCTGTTTTGTTTTTTTATATTGGAGCCCAATCTTTACTGTTTGCACTCATTTCAAACTTGTCCAGGTCTAGCAGTATTTGTCACTTATCCGCCGTTTTTATCTTTTATCAGGATCATCTTCTCAGTTTAAATATAATTTTCACTAATAGATTCTCAAGAAAACTATTTTTAAAATATGATATTACTTGTATTTAGAGTGAAAAATATCATCTTTTTACTCTTAATGCAATTTACCGGATTTTTTTTAATAGCACAAAGATCTATTACAGGATTTAAAAGTAAGAAACTAAACTAAGTAAATATATCCGTATAAGCATAGAGAGTGAATAGGTAAAATACATTGGACAAAGCATGGCCCCCACAAATGGACGAAGGGCTGAGAGGGCTCTAGCTGGGGGCCTGGAATTAGGAGGGGAGGGGCCGTGGTGGGTCCTTGATATTCATAATATTACAATTTCCCTCCTTAAAAAATGTAACTCTTACTACAGGAAGTAATATATCTGTAAGTAACCATTATTATAAAGGTATACTAATGACACTGTTTTGGTACAAAATATTAGAAAGTATTGACAACAAGAGCGTTATCATGCAAAGTAAAGGGAATATCCCTTTATGTCGAGACCGCACATATGAGACGTGTAAAAGATGAAGCACTTATGTGATTCGTGGGAAAATGTTGTTCAAGAGTAGGCCTAGTTGTTGAAGCGGTAGGAGTGCAGCCCCAAATTTCCTAAAAAACCGAAAAACTTATAAAGGACCTGAACAAGATTTCCGAATTTCTTTAGTTTACCTAGTATCGGCCTTGTTATCAATGATTTCAAGACAAGATTTGAAACAGCAGATACCCTATGTTAACTATTTTCACACATTTTGAACTACCAGAACTTAGAAAATGCATGACCTAGTGCAAAAGCAGCCAAACGTGTAAATACATAATAATAATAACAATAACAATAACAATAACAACAACAAAGATCTTCTAAAATACTTACTGGACAAAATCTTCATCTTAAAAGTATTCATAATCTGAACGCAATTTACGAGCAAAAAAACCTTGCAAGGTATATCTGCCTCGCCATAAAACTGTTTTGTACATTACCAGTTGTTTCTTCAATTGAAGGATTGTTCATCAGACTAGCAGATTCGTTGGAAACATTGCAAAGGAGTACAACTGGTCAAGAGCAGCTTAATCATCAAGCAATATTGTGCTGCATAGAAAATGATCCAAGCAAGTTGATTTTACTAAATTTCTTTAAAAATGTGCTTCAACAAAAGCTATAAAATATACGTTGAGAAGATTTTTGACATTATTGTAAGTTTTTATTATGTAAAATCCATATAGTTTGTTTTATAAAAATCTAAATATTATATTTGTGTCATCATTTAAAGTGATTTATTTTATCCTAAATCCCGTAGATTATCACGCTGCCCTAACCTTAGCAGTAGATAAGGGAGCCCACCGTAGATCCAGGACTGAGGGATGTGAGGGCCATGTGAAGAACATTCCCCAGTCCCTTTGTTGATTTGTGTACGTTTGTACAATAATACATACATAACACATCCTTGCTATCTCTGTTCTATAGCTTGTCTAGGAGAGGCATGTGTTTATTGTTCTCTACACTTGCTGTGCGTTGATTCAATAAAATAATTAGGCTGACCATAGGTACTTGTTCTGACTAAGTACCTCCAAAAGTACCTATTTCGGTAATTATATATGTTTTGTATTAATTCCCTCGAAAAGGGAATATGGTACTTAAATACTTTTTATTTGTCTCTCAAATGTTTAGTGATATTTCCTGTATTTCTTCCTAGAATTATTTTGGTTTTAATACTACGTAATATTAGAATTTTTCTACCTATGTTTAAGTTTGAAATGATTAGCAACTAACTTCCAAAATATATTTATAATCATTAATGAAAGACGAAAATACAGTTTAAAATTTAAAGTTATTTATTTGTTTGAGTTAACAGGGTTTTCCTTGACTTTACTATTTTGTTCCTTGACACGGACGATAACACTTTTGTTCTTGATAGGTATCGTCGAGGTGACCTGGCGGTCTAGAGGGGTAAGGTGTAGGATTTATGTGCTGAGGGTCCGCGGTTCAATCCTCTGTCCCAGCACAGATTTATCTGATTGACAAACCCTTCCTTCAACTCTGACAAGACATGTATTGATCACAACTTGTGAATATGTGGAATGCCAGGCCTCCACCGTGGTTCGGATCCCACGTTAAACTGTAAGTCCTCCATTTCATCTCGCAATCACCCTACCACTACACATTAACATAAGTGCGTATAGCCTGAACGGGTAATAAGACGTGGTGCTAATAATAATTATATCATATGACTTGATGTAGCTCAGTGTTAACTTGAATTGGCAATCAAGAGCTGTAGATCTGAGAAATGTAGTTTTGGTAAAAATTGGTGATAAATTAATTGTCATGTGACTAGGTGCTGTGTCTGATCTATAACTAAGTTTATTTGTAACTCGTCTGCTGATATGATGAGTTGATTCAGAAAGTTAACTTTAAACTTTGTATGATCAAAAATAAAAATATGTTGTTATATTGCCTTAACTATGTTATTGTCAAATATATTTAAAAGACACAATTTCTAGATAGGTATAGCTGTGTAATAGTGTTAATAATTTATTTTTTAAACATACCATTAGTGGCAAGCCAAATGGAAATTAAGACTGACTGTTGTTTGGTCACAATAAAATGTTCTAGCATTTTTTTAAATTGATGTTAATTGTGTTCAATTGATGACAGGACTGTCTAGTGACGGCAAACGAGTGTCGTAGCCTACAAGTGTTTTACTTATTGGCATGAGACATTTATGGCTAGGCCAGCCACGTTGGCCGGAAGAGGAACGTTTACTGGCACGAATAACTCATCTGATCTTCTTCGGGTGTTCGCAGATATAGGCCGGTTATACCAAGAGACACGGAAATTTCTAATCTTTGATCATAGTGCATAGGGTTGTGATAGCTTCATAGAAATATTTGTAACTTCCAACCTAATATTAATAAAAAAAATCCTATAAATATAACTTGCCGCGCAATATATCCCAACACAAAAATGATAATGGTCGTGCCATAGCTACTGGTAGCCTACTTTCGATGTCAACTTTATTAATACATCAATAAGTCATCGACATTAATTCGGTTAAGTTTAAATTATCCATATCATTTCTATAAATTCATAAACGTGGTTTAGGACCCGCAATATTAAATGCGATATAGGCACGTATATGAGTGATGTGAATACCGAGAGGTTTCTTAAGATAAAATACTTTTGTTTTAAAACCCCAAGGACTGGTTTATTTAAAGAAAACATTTTAGTAGGAAAGTACCGTATGTGAAAATTTATACAATAATTACGATGTGTATACATATTTAATAAGTATTATTAGAATATAAAACATGATATATCACCTTAAAATTAAACAAAGCGCTATTTTATTCAAATCTAAATGCTATAAAAAGATTTTTATAAAATAATATTCTATAAATGTATTGATTTATATTTTGAGGCTAGGGTTATCTGTAGTCTAAATTATTGGCAATTTTAATCTTACTTGAAGGATTTAGATATGTTTATAATTGTTGAGTTTTAACACTTTGGTTATTAATGACTTTATTTAAGGGGTGAATACTATTTGTGTAGCTCAAAAGAAATGCATCCTTATCCGTCAGGAATGGATATGGTTAAACCACAGTAATAAATACTAATAAACCCGGCCGAGATTCGAACTTAGACCTACCTCCCCGTCAATACAGACACGAGCTTTTAAGCCCTGCTAGTGTTGAAAGGTTACATCAATCGTATATGTACACTCATCAATAGTTGTTATATCCTTTATTGCTACAAACCTAAAGTCTGTTTAAACATGATGTATTGTTTGAAATAATTTATGTATACTAAAATAAAATAGGGTGCATCACACATAATTTCTCCCTCCTTTTCCTAAAACACACTAATTTGAAACAAAACCATCCCCAAAACATGTATATCAACAAACCCAAAACACTCTAAGCCCGAGATCAATCATAAGATGCAAGAAACGAACTATGATACGTTGTTAAAGAAACAAAATAAAGAGAAAATGATGATCACTTTTTGATTATGAATGAACTAGTAGATCCTGTCAAGGAAACATGTTGAAACGAGATAGTAAATAAAGAACATCATGGTTCACTTCGCTATGGAAATACAGGTTGATCAGTGACCTGGAAATATGCAACGTAAAGTTACTAAAGTCAGAATAACATATTTCTCCCATTTAACATACACTGCTAGTATTTTTAAAACACAGTCACTCTTGTTGAGCATAATAATCCTAATTATCAAAGCCACTATGTTATTTATG
The DNA here is from genome assembly GCA_902151455.1 of Timema bartmani. Classification (NCBI taxonomy): domain Eukaryota; kingdom Metazoa; phylum Arthropoda; class Insecta; order Phasmatodea; family Timematidae; genus Timema; species Timema bartmani. The sequence goes on from CABFWB010006900.1 coordinate 26,241, forward strand.
TGTGGTCCCCCCCTCCCCTCTTCACCCTACTGGGTGGCTTTAACCAAAACTGTATCATGCTTATGCAAATTGAATACTACTATATTATGGGAAGAATAAACTAAAAATAATTTGTTTCAATAAACCTCAAATAGTGCTGGCCATAAGGTGCTCTTTAACTGAATCACTATGATCAAAAATACTATCACTTGGAATGTTGGAATCTAAATAACATACTGTTTATAAAATATCTATAAAGACTGGGAAAGTTGGAAACTGTCAGGTAATTTTAAAGTATAGTTTGTCAGAAGTAGATGTTTATTTTAATGATGTTTTCACTAGCTGGGCGGTACAGTTTTTTTCTTTAAAAAATGAAACATCCGCCTACATGAATCACACTCCAAGTCATAATTCCGGAAAATGAGATAAGCGATTTTGCTTGTGCTGCTAAACAGTGTGTCCAGCTACATAGAAAACCGGGAAAACTCAGCGAATTTGCCTGGTCGGGTGAAACATCTTAGAAAATTCAAGAAATTTGATCAGATTTCTGGAATTTTCACATATTCACTAAAATAAACGAAACTTTCATTTAAAATAGTCAAAATAACATTGTTCTTCTAGCTAATAGTTACTGCTAGTATTTTTAGCACACTTGTCTCTGTTGATTATACTGATCTCATTTCTCAAAGTAACCACGTGATTTTCATGTCGTCTTTCCACCCCTCTACCAAGGAATTTTAGCCAATGCTTAGTCATGGCTATGTGCGTTCATGATAATTCATTTACATTATACTAAGATGAAACTAAAAAATAATGTTTCGCAACAATTTTAAACTATACTGGTGTAAGATGAACCTTCAATATGATATCATTGAAATTCAACTACCAAATATCGTATTCTGAAAATTGAAAAATAACACCTGGACATGGGAATCGAACCCGGGACCTTTGGCTTAGTACGCCAATGCTCTAACCACTGAGGTATCCAGGAATCGTCTTGTGCCCAGGGTCATTCTTCACTCATATTTTAAGTCGGAATCTGTGAAAGACGTGCGGAAATCGTCGGCTACAAATGTGTAGTTTTATTAAGATCACGAGCTATCAGATAACGCAGCCACTTTCTCGGTAGTTGGCTTATTGCTTCCACTTGTGCAATTATTATAATTGTAAGGGATAACATATTTAAGAATCAAATTGCCAAATCTATTATTTATGCTTTTAGCGAGGATTACTCCATCTATATATCATATTTTGAAACCAAATATCACATCGCACTATGCTGATATCTTGTAACCCCTTCATAGAATGATACACTTTAAAAATGTGCAATGTACGTGTTTAAAAATACTATAACATAAAGTTGCGATATTAATAAAATAATACTTGACTGGAAAAGTTGGAAATTGGCTCTGGAAAACCTGAAAAAGTCATGAAATTTTAAAATATACTTTGGCCGGACACCATGTTAAACTGTGACAGACCTATTTAAAAAAATATATAATTTTTTTTCCATTCGCTTTTAAGCGAACTAACCTTAATCTTAGGGGTTGATCTATTTTTTTAGCGCTAAACCCTATCAAACCGAACTCAAACCAATGGCACTAATCACATCAGTCTCACACAACTCTCCTGACTGTACAGGAGTTCAAACAGGTTTAGGAAGGAAGATAAATATATTCAGTGTCAAAGGTAGTTTTGAACCTCTACTGCCCGGGCTGGCTGCCAATTTAATTCATTAAGTACTTTCCTACATTTTCCCACTCTTTCCATTTCCCCTCAGCGTTCTTCTCTCCTCTACCTTTTGTCACGTTTACTGGAATTAAAATAAATTAAACTAGCAGAGCTAGCTCCGTGGCACCGTATTCGACTGACATCCCTTGGGTGTCCCCTTGGGTGTCCTGGCCGGAAGTACTTGCTTGGTTCTACATTCCTCACAAGGGTGGCCAATCCCTGTTCTGATGCAGAGCCAAAATAAATCAAACATTTACTTAGACCATTGAACAACTTTTTGTTTTGTCGTTGCCTCCTATTTACCTTACGGCTTGTACTCAAGTGTACTACGTCAATGTGTTAGAGACGAGGAATGTTTAACTTAGTGGAAGTGTGCCCGCATTTGCGTGAAGGTTAGAACACCCGACTAGAATTCCAGCCCTGATATCCTCGTAATCGGCAGTCTAGTCTATTGCTAGATTGACACCCTAAAGCATTCGACCACCGAAGCGGGAAGTAATTTGATTATTAGTAAGGATTAATGAGTTGCCGTGAGTTATGTGCGGTGTGCAGGCTATCAAGGTGCGACAACCCTCGCAAATTAGTTTTGTAAATAATGCAGAGTCTCTGAGGGACGGCAGCAATGACCTATCACTGATAGTGATATTTATGTATTAAGAATGACTCCGGATATCTGGATGATTGTGCATTAGTGCACTAAGCCAAGGGCCCCGGGTTCGATTCCTGTATCTAGATGTATATAATTTATTTATTTTACCTATGAAGATATTACTTGATACAGCTACATCCGTAGCCGAAAATTAAATCCCTATTTCTAAGCCTAGCTTGTCTTGTTCATTTAACTGCACCGGCGTTTGCTTAACTTAATATTGATTATATACAACAACGATAAAGACCAATAACAAATTAAAGAATATGTTATCACTAATAAAGTAAACTCATCACTTGTTATCTATGTAATATTTGATTAGCTATAATAAGAGGGTATCCCTCAGAGGTTGTATGCAACACACTGGTGGTCATGTCTTAGAGAAACAAATAAAGGTTGTATG
>CABFWB010006901.1:0-29000 GCA_902151455.1 Timema bartmani
TGAGGCTGTTGAGAAACGTATAACAACTACTGTGTCTGTGATTGTATCAGTGAGGCTGTTGAGAAACGTGACCACTTAAATTATTATTTTTGTCATTCAAACATAAAAATAAATATTTTAAATTAAAATTTTTTTTTTCTTATTTGGGATTTTTGTTTGTTTATGTGTTTTTTCAAGTGGAATAGTAGTCAGGCCTTAAAAAGGTTTTAAGACCTAGGCACTGTTCCTAGTTGTCTAGTGAATAAAGATTCCCTGGGTCTTACACAACTTAACGCCGCATTATAAGTGGTTTGCATTTTTGGCGTATGAGGCTGGGAAACTATTTTTTACTTGTCAAATACTGTCCTTCCTGCTGTGTTCTTATATTGACTATATATCATAGTCAATGATTCATACGATACCTGTTTAAGGGTGTATCATGATACTCAATGCTCACTATAATAATATTAATATTATTTATATTTCATTGTGTACTCCTCATATGAATATCTATATTAAATTTCAACCCCATACATTGATTACGAAAATTAAGTACGCAAAAAGCATAATATAGCGAATTTGACCCCTTATAACTCGGGAACTAATGATTTGAAATCAATGAATCACTCGCCTCGGTGACCGCATGGCCTAAAGACCTACTCTCGTAATAGGCTAGACTGCTGGTGATGGGTAGATCAAGATTCGAATCTAGTTTGGGAGTACTGAGAGTATTTTTCCTAAATCGCTTTCCACTCTCCCTACACACAAATACGGGTACATTTCTTTCTGAATATAGCCTTCCTAATCACTAAAACCATTATCATTAATAGGCCTACATAAGTGTATAGCCCGGATGGGTAGTAATATGCGGTGCTTAAAAAACTAATTGAATCGCTATTTATAACTAATAATGAATTATACACTTGTTAAAATTGCACAGTAAAATATTTACTGTCGAATGACCTTAAGGTGGGATGGAAGGGAACACTAGAAAAAGTGCAGTTTTTATAGCAACAAAAAATTATTGGCCAAAATAAATCAAATATTGCTCCAGCATAAACATATAGTTAAGTTTTCTTCACATGTTGATATCAACAGTTCCTGAATATCTGTCATGATCATTGTATCATGCATCATCTAACAAACTTTTTAAATTAAGAAAAAAAGTTATCACTTAGTTCCAGAACACCCTTGACAGATATTCAAGAAGTTATCAGGTCACCCTGTGAAGAAAATTAAATTCTAGGTTTGTACCGGAGCAATATTTTATTTATTTAGGCCAAAAAAAAGTTTTGTTGTAAGAACTGCAAAAACATTGACATTTTCTTGCATCCCCTTCCATCCCACCTTAAGTCTAAAGACAATAGAACCCACGACCATGTATTTTAAAGGCCCGAATGAGAATCCTATTTCTCCGTGGGGCAACGTGCCACTAAAGGAGTGCGAGGGACAAGTGACGACTAGAGGAGAAAGATGAAATCCGGCAGCTGGCACGCGCTGGGTACCTCATTTGCTGCCTCTATTCAATACTAAGCGCGACCCAGTGTAGGCGTTAAAAGTCCTTAACAAAAACAAGAGACAACTCAGCAGCTAATCAAACAAAGGTCGACAACACGTGGACCGCAAGCTGGCAAACAGAGAAACAACTGCGGGCGCAATTAGTGCGGTCGACGAGGAACACCATTTCATAATAGAGTGATTAATTAAAGAAAATGCTTTCTTATTTTTTACCAATGAACATGTTTTAATTTATTTTTTTAACTAGGGGCAATTAAGCTGCTCTATTTGAAATAACTAATAACTATATCATCATGTCAGTTGCCAACCTAAAATCTAGATCAAACACGACACACAGTTACCCGACCTACAATTACTGTTAAAGAACAATCCTTGATTCAATTAATAATACATTTTTCAGTACTAACTAGAATCGATCCTGGGACAGTTATTTCAATGTATAAATTCACTATGAACTGAGATCAAACATCAGGAATAAAACTTACATCGGTGGCCACTTGGTCTAAGGCATCATTTTAATATCAGCTTAGACTGCTGATGGTGAAGACATCGGGGTTTTAGTCTAGATCGGGTTAACTGGGCGTGGTTTTCCTTAAATTGCTTTTCACTTCCCCTTAACGCAAATGCAGGTACACCTCCTTTAAATTCAACTTTCCTAATCTTTAACACATTAGTGTAATTAGTAGGCCTGCATATGCGTATAGCCCGAACGTGTAGTAAGATGCGGTGCTAAAAAAAATGCAGTGAAAAGAAAGAAGTGATAAACTCATTTATGTTGAAACGTTTATATGTCACTGTGATGATGCCCCTCTTGAGAAAATAGTGCCATATGAATGTGTTATGAATGTGTTAATCACCCGCATCTGTTTCCACGCTCATTTAACGTCAAGCTTGTCTAATCTGGTTTGCCGGTGAAGTGAAGGTCAGATTTTGAGTCCTGGTTGGTGTACTAAGGGTCCTTTTTTCCTTAATATTTTCCCACTCCACCTTCACACAAGTAAATTCCCTTAAAATTCTAGCCTGCTCATACATATCACATCAGTGTAGTTCGATTAGTCTTAAGGCGTGTTACGAAAGAAAAGCTATATTATTATTATTATTATTATTATTATTATTGTCATAATTAAGTTGACCTAAAACAATTAGATGCTGAGTTGTCAGCAGTGACCAAAGGTGAGTACATCAGAAAAGTGTCAACAAGCTCATCTGTAGCAGATGAAGATAACATGATTTGGAAACATTTAAATAAACACTAAGGAAAGTTAAATCATGTGTTGTTTGTTGATATTTTTACAACTTATGACTTAAAAATGGCTTATTAAACTCAAAATATACGTGGTCTGGGATTAACTATAGTGTGAAAACGATTCAAGACCCCAAACATAAGTAAATAGAAATATAATGTTAAAAATATTAAGTATTTTTTAAAGATTGAGAAATTCGTCAAAAATCTAGATTTTTAACTTTGTTTTCCATGTGAATAATAACACAAACATATATGCATATATAGTGGTATGAAGGGGAATTGGGGGGGCGGATGAAATGTGCCAGCGGGAATTCAGGCCGCTGTCAGTGGCGTGAGCCACACATCACAATGAAGGTAACCTTGAGTATATCGGCAGGTGTGGACCCTTATGGTTAACATTGGAACAAATTGGCACCGCTTCACCAGAATACTGAGCATTTGTGTGTTTCATCAGGTCTTTAAGTTCTAACACGAAGTACGGTTGGGTTGTCTAAACATTGTTTTTATAAGTTAAACCCTGATTTTTATAGGAAGCCCACATACGACCACAGCATTATCACTCAAATTTGTCATTATAAAAATATATTTTATTTGATTTATATTTAAAAAATTATCAGAAGCTTCAAGTAATACATATTTATGGATTCCTGTAGGATTTGTATTTAGCTTACTAACCAAACAAACCAAGAATATAAATAAAATAATTGTAATATTTTTATACGCACCATTGTGGCAGCATGAATTTCCAGTTTACAAATAACGGGCTTAATATGAAAATCAGACTATACATTACATTTAGATTAATTCTTAAGCAAAGATAAGTAGAATAATTTTAATTCTGTTTAGATAATGTAATTGTTATAACAATATAAAAATAATATGTAAAGTGTAATTTAAAACATTTTTAATGAAACATAAAGATTATGTATTTTAAAAACGCAACCGTTGAATGAGTTTGCTTTATTAGGGTAAAGTAAACAAACTTTAAACAGTATTTTCCACACACAAAATAGAACCTTAATTTTTTTAAAGTCGAATATTTTCATTTAACATTTAACTTTTCAATTACCTTGATTATTTTAATTAATTTATAAATATTCATTAAAATAATATATTATTCTCTTTATGAGAAGTTGATGACCAAATAATTTATCGTACCTATTTGCGTTGCCTACTTTGTGAATTTAGAACTAATTGGTTGCATTTAAATTCTCACTCACTATTTAAATTACCCTCCCAGTGCTGGTGGTACCGGAGGTGCAGAAGGGCATAGCCCCTCTGAAATAAGTTTGCCCCACCCTCAGATACATTTCAATCCTTTGATATTATCGAGTATAAAGCTGAAAGATGGCCTCAAATAAAACTTCAAATAATTGATAGATCTAGATGCATTCAATTTTCAAAATTTGCCTGAGAAGACCTTGTCAAATAGCTCTTAGAAAAAATGTTGGTGGAATACCATTTCAAATACCTTTTAGGGGTATATGACATTCAAAATACTTAAATAATAGGAACATTCTTTGATTACAAATAGCTTCTAAGAGGTTAAAATTTTCAAAATATTTCTGAGCTTTGAATGGGCACACCAATTTCAAAAATGTCTTGAGAAATCGATTTTTCCTCCATTCAAGGCGAGGATTTCACAAAATACCTTCTAGAGGCATTGAAGTTTCAAAAGTTTGATTAAGTACTAGGTGGAACATTCCAAATAGCTTTTAGGGATACCCAATTTTCAAACATTTATCGGGGAGGAGCAAGTCCCTAAATAACATGTGTTTTGCTGCTCCCTCCTACACAGATAAAGTTCCACCCCCAGCTCTTTTGGGGCTTGAGAGCTCTCTTCCCTCAATATATTGTTCGGTAATGAGTATAGTACGAATAAAATAACCGTTCGGAAAATAAAATTTTAAAAAACTGTTGCCAATAATGATAACATTTGACTTATTATAAGTATTATCTTATAGCCATTAATACTATTCTGTTAAAAGTGACAGCTGAATATAACATTAAATTTAAATGAGTTAAAGTAGTGTTTGTAAATTTTGCAAGTGTTGGACACTGTCCTTCCTACCACTTTCTTACTATAATTTACCTAGCAATAGTACAATTTTGATAGGAAGAACCTTTTAGAAAATACACATTTATTGCGGTCAACTGTATGAATATTCGACTGTATCAATAGTGTTGTTTTATAGCTATTAATAATATTCTATCAAAGCAACAGCTATAGTAAACAAGATCTATTTCCACCTTTCCAATCTTGTGGTTTTAATGCTCCCACCCTCACTACTTAAGTCAAGGTTATTTTTTAGGGGAAGCAAAGTGTCCATTTTTTTAATTATTTAAAAAAAATTGTTTCAATGTTAAGGTTGGACAACTTTCTTTGAGAAGATGTCCCAAACGTCAGTCACTCCCGTATGCAGAAACCAGTAGAACATCGAAGGCTTATATTTAAGAGTAATTGTAGTGTAAGTGTTGTACTTGTGGTCTAAAATCTTTCTTCTAAAAAATCAAGGTTAATTTTTAAGCTAATGTGGAATGGGTGAAACAACAAAATGTGGAAATAAAATTACTCTACCGGACATTGATCTTGGACCCCTCGAATCAAATTCAAACAAGGCGGCTAACACTTTTATTTGGATTACCATAAAAAAAACCTTGTTCAAAACATTTTTTTAATCCTAAATATATTACTGTGTTTTTGAAAAATATTTGAAATGCTTAGCAAGGAACGTTTAAGAATATTAAGAAAAATAAAATTCAATTTTAGGTTAATTAAGTTGGACAAGTTGTACTAGATTGACGCGAAATAAACATAAATACGTAATATAAATATAATATATATGCACAATATTTAAATACTATTTGAAAAAGATTTGGTAATGATAATTACAAGTCATGATACATTTTAATTATGAATATGTCGAAATTGTTACAAACATCTAAAAATTATGTACATTTTAAAATACACATTTGAGTCAATTACACTTAAAACTAAGTTGAAAAAATCAAAGGATGATGTGATTATGTATATATTGAGAATTTAATATATTACTCTTGAGAAATGACAGAAAAAATTATTAAATTTGAAAAGCAAAAATTGAATTTTTTCCTTAGCTATTCCTTAGCTCCGTGTTCATCGATTTCTGGCTGCTAGAACTGCACAGTTATTTTGACTTTGACGACATGTTTCAATGCACCAGCGGCATAATCCTCAGGCCTTATGAGAAAGAAAGAACACACCGAATGAAATTTATGGTCAAGACACAATGCGCCAGCCAACTGACTTCATATTACATTTTTTTTCCAGATTGTTCTTATTTCACTCCATATAATATACACGTTAACTTGTAACTCTCCTATAAATGACATGACATGGGATACTCAAGCCTATAGTTTTAATTTCTGGTAAATATATTTCATAATTATTTATTTTTTCAACATTATAATCTATTAACCTTCATTAATTTTATGTTATACCATATGTCAAATGTCTATTTCAAAATGTACATAATTTTTAGATGTTTGTTACAATTTCAACATATTCATAATTAAAATGTATCATAACTTGTAAGTATCACTACCAAATATTTTTCAAATAACATTTAAATATTGTGCATATATATTATATTTATATTACGTATATATGTTTCTTTCACGTCAATTTAGTACAACTTGTCCAACTTAACCTAAAACTGAGTTTTATTTTTCTTAATATTTTTCTTAACTACTACTATGTGTTCATGTTTAATTTCAACTCTCACTTTATACACACGTAGAATAATGTTGACAGTTGGTTTTTAGTCAATGTTGGTTAGCAATCTATTTTTAAAATATCCTTAAAGGAGTTGTATTATGTCGGTCCGAATATAATTCTGACATCAAAATAAAGTATGATCGCCAAGGAAAGAAACATTCCTAACAGTTAATAAAATGCTACTATATATATTTTAATTGTTTAATGTATTCATACGTCAATCAATGGGTTATTAGATTGTCTTTTTTGACAGATGATGTCGATTTTGACAACTTCAATATAGTAACTAAAGTGACTATTTTTTTTTCGTCTGAGATATGCGTATTTTAATTACTACGTTAGCGGGATAAGGAAGTGGGTGATAAATGTTGAATTTAGGGGTGGAAAAACACCGGAATACACCACAAATCTGGACCTATTATCAATGTTGCATTATCAGTATTTTTTAAAAGTTATTTCTAAGGCCGATCCGACCAAATCGTCGAAAAGGGTCACCCTAAGTTGTTTACGACCACAATATTTATCAAATCGGGGGAAGGAAAAGAAGATAAAGATGAGAGCTGAGTGAGGCAGGGTCGACTGTCTGGTCCGAGAGTAAACCACCAGCTGCTGTTTCAAGTGTTCGGGCGGGCGCGACCTTCTCACTCCTTGGGGGAAGGTATGGGGGGAGCACGGCAGGTGGTTGATCGGCCTGTCGGATCGAGTTCGGCTCGGTCAGGCTCTCTCTCTCCGCCTTTCCTCGGAAACACCACAACATAGCCGCCGCTCGATGGTAGAGGTGATCACCTTTCTTTCTTTCTTCTAACTGTTCTAGTATCTGGCCGTCTTGTGGACAGATAAATTAAAAAAAAAAAACTTCACGCGTACCTCAAATCATANAAACTTCACGCTTACCTCAAATCATTCTATTATTATATCAAGACAATAATAGTTTTTAGGATAGTGGGCTTTGTATCAATATTTACATGGAAAAGCTTGCTAAAAAGGGCTTGGGAGCTAAATTTGAGTTTATAATAGAAACATAAATGTCCCGGTGCACCGCACAGACTTTCTCGCTCCTTTACCTAAAACCTGGAGAGATATTAAACTTAAAACTCGTAAGATATGTGAAAAGAAATAATATACATTCTTTTGGGAACATAACGAAAAAAAAGAACACCATATTTCAACAAAGAGCTTAATTGAAATAATATACATTGTTGTAGAAACATAACGGAAAAAAAGAACACCATATTTCAGCAAAGAGCATAATTGAAATAATATACACCGTTACAGAAACATTGAACAAACATAACCTATTGGTCCAACAAAGAGCATAACAATCGACACAGATTTTCTATAACTCAATTTAAAAATATATTTTCTTATATCTCTGAAACTATTGGTTTCATAAAAATATATTTCAAATAATTTCTATTAGTTTAAATAGTCCTACAACTTTGTCATGATAAGTTATTTTTATTTTGTATTTCAAAGAGTTACAGATATATGATCAAAATTGAACATTTTTGCTTAAATGTAAAATATCTTCAAAGCTATGTTTATGGGAAAATTAGACTCTCCATTTTGTTTTTAATATTATGAGTGTCTAAATACGAATTTTAATCAAAATCGCTTGAGGAAATTTTAGGAAAATAAAGTTTTTCCTTTTTTAACCTTAAGTAAACTACCCTTAAATTTCAAAAATTGCTCTGGGGAACCGTATTATAAGGCTTAACACCAAGCTGTATCCTGATCAAAATTATGATTTCGGCTCTAGGCCGAGATACAGACAAACAGACAGACAGACGCCTTCGCGAAAAACCACCTTTTCTAATTCAAGGGTTCATGAAACGTCGACATCCATCAAAATGTCTAATTTGATTTGTTGGCTATCACAATACTTCCTGAGAAAGTACAAATCTACCAGCCTCAGACCAGAATGATTAGACCACATTATATACAGTAGTGTGCCTGAATCTAACTCGGAGAGACCTGTGTTCGACCACCTACACTATTTGTTTGTTTATCTAAATATGCTTTTCTATCCTCTTCGTGTGAGAATGCTGGTGCATTGTTTAGGCGATGGATTACTACTAGTCCAAGGGCGTAGAGCAAGAAGGATGAATTTCAAAGAAAGGCGCTGGAGTTCACACGAAGATAGACTGGAAAACTACTGATCAGATTAAACCCCTCACCTTTGAACCCGGTCAGGAATGAGCATGGTGCTCTTTAATTAAGTCTCGAGTGCAAACTCTTATAGCAATCCTATTGGTAAAGGTTTCTTGTTAACCCACCACTCCCCTTATTGCTGGTAAATAAGGCCGGACTTGTCAAGCACAAAGTGAGGGGCCGCGTTATTGACCCGTTAAGGGGCCGACACCTTAGCTCAATTGGTAGCGCGTCCTCCTACTGATATGAGTCAGGGATTAAATACCCGGTAGTGTCTAAAATGTATCACGGTAAAATTGATTTAGCTCCTTTTCCCTTAAGGTCAAACCAACAGCCTCGTGTGTGATTGTCATGTTCTTCACAAATATAACAAGTTGTCATTAATAGACGTCACACTGTTGATAATGAATGACACCAGTTAATAATATAAAATCATGGTCTTGTTATTTCGAGGTAGAGATACCAGGCGCACGTCCTTTTACATGGAATGTACAATGTGAAACTATTTTTGTGTTATATAACTAAAAAATATATAAAGTATTTTTACAACTAAAACTTTGAGGTATTTAAATTTTTCCTGTTATCACGTTAAAATTTGATTTTTTTTAATATTTCGAGATGGCTCAGCTCCATTCAACTCGAACTATCTAGGTTCTGCTGTATTAATAGTAAGTGTTATGCGTTTTATTGCCTCTTCGGACTATCCGAAACTAAAAACATGATAAACAGAATGAGGGAGTGATTTTAAGGGAATGTACATCCGTTTACCTAGAAAAAGTATGTAAAAGCATTCATGGAAATAAAAATAATTCATCCAGTGGGTATTGAAGCCCAACCTTTGGAATCAAAGGACCTAGTGTAAAAACTCCACCCGCTATGATATATTACCTTTTGTTAAACCATTATTATTTGTAGAATCTTATTTTTAAAGGAAGCTTGAAATTATAGAGTGTATATTAACTGTTACTCGCCTCGGTGGCGTAGTTAGCTAACGTGCTAGTCGTGTTGAGCTTTACTGCCGAGGACGGGGAGATCGAGGTTTGAATCTCGGTCGGGTGAACTGGGGGTGGTTTTACCACTCTCCCTCCACGCAAATGAGAGTTCACTCCCTCTATATTCAACCTTCCCAATTCCTAACCCATTAGCGTAGTTAGTACTTAAGCGTATAATCCGAACGGGTAGTAAGACGCGGTGCTAAATAAATAAGTATATTAATTGTTAGCGTGTTCTCAACGACCAAACATTAAGAAAAGCTAATATAAACATGGCTCTAGAAAAGCTTAGTTTTAGAGTTACTAAAAATGTTTTCCTCAAAGATGGATTGGTCGTGTTGGATCCATTGAATGTCCTGCTTGACCACCAGATTTGAACCAGATGGATTTTTTTTTATCTCTGGGGGCATTTAGAGTTAATTGTTTATACAAATCCCGTCCCTGATGTTGACGTTTTAAGAGATCGTATCTTAGACAGATGTAAGAAAATACGTAACACTCCAGATGTCCACAACAGATTAGGGCAAAGCATGAAACGCAGGTTCAAGATGGTACATCGAAGCAAGAGGACACCATTATGAACAATTTTATGACATAATGTTCTGTCTTGTGTTTTTGTTTGCTTTTGCTAAACTTTGTCTTGTCTAGTCGAATTGCTTCTTCTGTTGGATTGATTATTAATTTTAAAATAAAATTCCTCTTACCTCAGAATCAGAGCTTTTCTAGACCCATTTCTATATGCAAGCGCACCCATGTGGGTTTTCCAAATGGGGACCGGATTGGAGCCCCATCTGCTGGGGTGTGGCAACCCCCTCCCCTCTCGAGAGAAAGTTTCAGGAACTTAACCTTTTGGGAGAGGGTTTTAGAGCATTTAAATATAATTCTATAACTCTGAGCTAATTGTATGAGTTTCAAGAGCCAATTTTCGCAAAAATTTATGAAAAAGTAATAAAAAAAACAGTTGTAGCTAAACCTACTGAAAATAAACATTATATTTTTCATAAATTTATTGAACAGCACCAAATTAAAATAAAGCTGTTGAAGAGGAAATGGGAAGAAATTTACATGTTATAATTTTTATCTCTGTTACCTCTGATATTGAAGATTCAAAGTTGTTAGCAGCAAATTGCAGCCAAATCCCAAACACACAATTCAATTTTTTTCATAAAACTCACAAAAGAGTTAATCTCGCAGAGGGATAAGTGGGGGCTGAAGCCTCCCTTATCACCCATTAATGGGCACCCATATATATATATTAATCTAACTAAATGTTTGGTCGATGGGAATACGACCCTGGAATATTTGACACCAATCAATATACACTATGTACAAGCATGGATTACTATTAATATTAATTTTAATTAACATAATTATATGGTTCGTAACAAGTACCCCTGAGCATGGAATTAATTCTGGATAGATCAGTGGTAGATCATTAGCGCCTTAGGCCAAGAGTCCTGTGTTTGATTCTCGTGTCGAGGTTTCATTTTCCAAATTTTGCGAATATGATATCAGATGTGGCTAAATCCGTACTAAAGATAATTTCGATCCCCCAAGCCCCGCTAGTCATGTAGTCCTACCAATAATTGTTCATGTGTATGCTTTCGCAAAAATCATATAGAATCAAGTATTAAATTATTGTCATTTATATAGTTTATAAAATCGTGTATTTAAAATTTTATTTTAATCTCTTATTTTTGGACGAGTAATAAATATATAATTAAAATTGATTGATTATTTTAATTTATAGTGAATAATTAAATATCTTGGCAATAATGTTTTCTCACTAAATAAATGTATTAACTATTTCAGTGTTTGTTTTGAATGTTTTCTTATAAAGTGTAAAGCAATACAATCCCAAAAACTACATTAAAGGTGAGTTTAAAAAAAAATCCGGCTCAAAAGCTGTGCAACAAAGCCGTCAAAACAAGGAATAATAATTGAAATAGAACAAGTTTTGAACATTCTCTAACTGCCGCCATTGACGTCAGAGTGTTTCTAGAAAGTAATATAACAGAGTTATGTATTCCACTCAAACTTGCAGTAATTAGCTAAATCTACGAGAAGAAAAACAAACTATGTAGGAAAATGAAAATATTGCGAGAAATACTTATAATATTAATATGGCAACTATAATATTATACTGTGTAAAAATAAAATTATATAAATGTTCATATTGACTTTGTTAGATATTAAACAAGTATGTACAGTACAATCCAGTTAGGAAGGAGCCTTTTTATTGGTTATTTAATTTACGAAAACAACATGTTTAAATTTATACATCGAGTAATGTGTTCTGCAACTGTCACTTTATATATGTATATATATGTATATATATATATATATAATCAATACATATAAAATAATAATAATAATAATAAAATGAAATGTAATCAATGTTATTCGCAAAAAAATATGTTTTGTTTTTCTAAAAGTTCCTCCCAACAAGATTCTTACCATGAGTCCTCATGAGCTTATTACTTTATTTAGTTTAGATAAGCTTTTTATTTAATTTAGCTAGAGCAGCCACCAACCCGAAATGACGAAATCCCATGTAGACTTTTAAAAAGAAACACAAAACTGAAAGTGTAATCAAATCGCCATAGAAATATACTTTTAATGCCTTAAAAAATGAATGTAAGGTAGCCTACATTGACAATAAGTCGTTATACACATTTTAAAGTTTTCCAAATCAAAACAAAAGATCAATATTGAGAGGTGAAAAACACAGGGCTTAGTTTATAAACACATCAAAGGAAATTTAGTTGCTTTTTTTTACCACACATCTATAATTTTTAGGACCCACTCCAGTGACCGAATGGTCTAAGGCGTCACTCTCATGTTAGACTGGCCTGCTGATGACGCGTAGATCGGAGTTCGAATCCTACTGAAACAGTTCTATTGAGAATGATTTTCTTAAAGGATTTTCTCACTCTTCTTCCAAGAAAATGCTTCCTTCCTCATCCTTACCCCATTAGAATAATTATAATATTTTCAAATAATCTGCACGGAAAGTAAGATGTTTTAATCTTGCAAGTTTAAGTTGTTGTCTCTCAACTATTTTAATAATTGCATTCCTTGGCTATTGCTTAATTAGCTTGACAAATTATTTCAAACTTGACTAAAATTTATATAATTTCTTCTTCAACTGAATTGTTGGCCTTTTTATTGTTGGTAACTAGAAGGGTTACAGTAAATAAACATATTGACATATATGAACTATTTTATTAATAATATATGAGGCATGTATGTAGATCACAATATTAAACAATTAATATAACGTGGCTACTCCCAAGATGTAAAATGTTTTAGTCTTGTTTCCATGGCATGTCTCTCAACTATTTTAATAATTGCATTCCTTGGCTATTGCTTAATTAGCTTGACAAATTATTTCAAACTTGACTAAAATTTATATAATTTCTTCTTCAACTGAATTGTTGGCCTTTTTATTGTTGGTAACTAGAAGGGTTACAGTAAATAAACATATTGACATATATGAACTATTTTATTAATAATATATGAGGCATGTATGTAGATCACAATATTAAACAATTAATATAACGTGGCTACTCCCAAGATGTAAAATGTTTTAGTCTTGTTTCCATGGCAACTCAGCTATTCACCCTTACCACAGCACACAATAAACCTATCTATACCTCTTTGTAAAAATATTCATATAAAATTCAAAATACATTCAACGTTGGCTACATCAAAGTTTTTGAATATTTTATTTTCAAAATGAATGAATTTATAACCAAAATAATTTGCTTCATACAATGTCAAATACTTTCGTCTTTAAATATTAGTCAGAATAAGATGTTGGAAAAAGTCATTCTCCCATAATGTATACATCCCCATTTTCTTACTAAAGGACATATTTGACAGCTAAAAAAATATACTAGATCTACTTTCACGTAGCAATACTTCATGTCGTGCTATCTGCAGCTGTCATTTTTTTTATATATATTATCAATACTTGTAAAATAACACTAATGAGATAGTAAAATGTTTACAATGTTGATCGCAAAAAAAGGATTATGTTTTTTTTAAAGGTGCTTTAAATGCCCATTCCTAAGGAAATTAAAGTGTATAAATGTTTACCGATAAGCACATTAGTACTCAAGAACTCTACTTTATTTAAGTTTATATCAATGACTCCTTATATTCATTATCGTCGTAGGCCTTGACTTGGTTTGTCGTAAATCATTTAAATTTAACCAGCTCTAGTTTAATAAGAAATTGAACAAAACATTTTGCACGCGTACCCAGCAAGCATCCCCTGCGTTCTACACAACAAAATTATTAATGTTATTTTAGGAAAATGTGTGATAGATTGTAGTCCATGTTGGTCCTCTCAATTCACTGTCTTGTAATAAGAAGTCCAAAATAAAATTTAATCGACAATTTCCTTCACTTTGGATATAAATGCTTTTTCAACTTTCGTGTGTTTCCTTTTTCCCAACTTGAGCCGTTTCTTGCCATATCACCCTTCCCGAACTTATTTCTAGCCAACCCTCTTATTCCAGGGTAAAAGTTAAAGTTTATTGTGGCAATGTTTTATACTTCTATTGTTTTACATCCCTCTCCCCTACTCTCCGGGCCAAAAGTAAACTAGGAGTACAGCATGCAATTAATCAAGAGGTATGTATAAAATATATTGCAGCTCCCCCAGCATAGTAACTAATTACATTTTCAAAGGTCTGTAGCTAAGTTGTTGCAGTTGACATTTATTGAAATTAAAACTAGGTGAACAAGTTGATTAATTATACGATAAACCTGTTTCACACAATTAAAACATATTTTCTACCCTCATGCTGCACACACACACACATACACACACACACACAAACACACACATATACACACACATACACACACACACACAATACATTTATGATTCATAATGATCTTGCTATGCTGGTAGGTCTGTCTAAATTGGTGGAAATATATGATGAGGGTTTCTGAAATAAATAAACTTTCATTGCTGGTCACGTGGCTAGAGTTACTGCACTAGGTCTGGTTATACGTTTGCTAGTAATACAATAGTATTGTTTTAATTTTTTATGTGTAATTATTTTTTACAGTGGACAAGGGTTATTAAAGTGAGGCATAAGGAAATGTAAATTTTAATAATAAAATACCTGTACATTGACCAAAATAAATAAATTAATATTGCTGTAGGATATGTATTTAAATTAATTTCTTACATGTAGTAATATTAACATATCTTGAATATTTATCATGAGCATGGAGAAGTTTGAACAGAAACTTTTTAAATGACGAAAAAAAGAATAATCCTGTTAAAATATCTCGTTGCCTAAGACACATATTCAAAATCTGTTGAGATTACTATGTGCATAAAATTAAACTAAACGTCGTTACTGGAGCAATGTTTTATTTATTTTGGCCAAAAAAATTAATTGTGGTAGACATACCATACTATATACAGACCTCAAAATCACGTCTATGTTTATCCCACCTTATAGACATAGTAAAAATTCTAAAAATAAGAATGTGGAGAACAAATTAGAAGATATGCACCAGCGTTAGCATAGGAAGAGGATTGTATGAACATAGTGAAAATCACGTGTGATAAAGTCACCCTAAGAACCTAGCCAGAATTCAAGCCCCGATATATTTTTTCAAGGATACCCATGCACAATGAATGGCCACCGTTGTCTGTAATATGACAAGAGGTGAGTTTTGTTTCGCTTTTTAATGTCGATTCATTGAGGTTGCAGTTAGTACTCAAACTTTTCAGTTAAATTTTATAATATCAAGCTTATACCCGATAACTGATTTTAATAAATACTTCAGCAGTTATTCGAATCAACGGCACTGAGGGATGGAAAACCAACGGCAAACATTTGCTGGCTTAAGTCGTTTTTAAACTGGAATTTTGAAACTTGCCACAATTTGAAATTTAGCCACAGTATTAACGTTTTTTTGTAGGTAATTGTAATACAGGAATAAAAAAAAAATAGAAAATGGAGGTTTAACAATTAACATTGCTTAAGGTGGGAATTTAAGGATGGTGAGAAAAGGTCAATATTTTTGCAGTTTTAATAAAAAATTATTTGTCAAAATAAAAAAAATATGTCTTCATTACAAACATAAAGTTTAAACTTATTCACATGTCGATATCAACAGTTATTTGATATCTGTCGAGGGTGTTCTGGAATTTAATGACATTTACACGTCATACAAAAAGTTAATCTCTTAATTCCGCTAATTTTATGGCCGATATTCAACAACTGTTGACATAACCATGTGGAATAGAACCTGGTACCTTTGGCTCTGTACGCCGATGCTCTAACCACTGAGCTATCCAGGAATCATCCCGTACCCAGGGTCATTATTCACTCATATTTTAATTATAATAATTGTACAAGTGGCAGCAATAAGCCAACTACCGAATCGAAGGTGGCTCTGTTATCTGATAGCTCGTGATCTTAAGGTGCGGCAGAAGGGAGCGCAAGTATTTATACAGTTTTTATAGAAATGAAATTTGTTGGCCAAAATAAATAAAATATTTCTTCAGTAGCAATATAGAATTTAGTTTTCTGCATATGTTAATATCAACAGATCTTGAAAATCTGTCAAGAGTGTCCTGGAATTTTGTCAAAACTTTTTAAACAAAGAGAAAAAGTTTTGACAAAATTCCACAACACCCTTGACAGATATTCATGATCTGTTGATATTAGCATGTGCAGAAAACTAAACTCTATATTGCTACTGGAGAAATATTTAATTTATTTTGGCCAAAAACAAATATGCTATAAAAACTATAAAAATTACTCTCGCTCCCTTTGCACCTTAATGGAATTACTTAGGAGCTCGTGACAGAACAAAGTATAGCAAGGAATGCTTAACCAATGGCCTGAATTATCTCTAGGTGGCCCCACACGGATATGGACCCCGGTACCTTGCTGGACACGACGGTAGCCCCTCCCAGCATACGTACTTGGCAATCCAGCGTCCTAACCAGCGTAGCACCCGAAACGGGCATCGTGACCCTCCTAGGTTCGATGGTGACAAGTCAGCCCTGTTAGATGGGATACATTATTATTTATTCTGCCTTCTTGCCTGATTTACGTGAGGGATGCTGACACTCTGTTTAAGTTGTTAGCGCATATGTTCTATTGTTTACTATCCAACCAAAACACTTTGCAATACTCGTTTTGTCACTTACAATCCACAAAACAACAAGTGATAAAATAAACAAACGCATCAATTTATTCCGTGTCGATTAAAAATACAAATTAGCTCAATTATCTGCAGCCATCGCTGCAACGATCAACTAGTAAATCTTGAATCTAGAATACAACTCTTCATTTTACCTATAAAACTTGGATCTTGATTCCGAATCTTAGAGATATAATAATCAGAAGAGAATTTACCTTCATTTCTGAGTTTGTTTACATAAATACCTACTTGATTGCTATAGAAAACAGAAATCACTGCTAACTTATATAATTTCTTGTCATAATTTGGTATTAACATTCATTTGAGTGGTAAATTATTGCTCTAACGATTGGTTGCTAAGATTGTCTTGTAATCATGTTGGGCTGTCATGCATAGGCTTAGAAAAAACTTAAACAAATTTAGAAGAAACACAAATTCAAAACATGTAAATAATTACTTTTTCCCAATATCGAATGTGAACTTTTTTTGAACCCACGAATTTAGAATATGCTAAGAGATTGAAGATATTTAGGGATTTATGGATTTGAAGGACCCATCCCAACTTAAAAGTTAAGGATGCACTTTTTTTTTATTTAGAAGGAAGAACACTACAAACAATAATAACTTCATAATGGATCATCATTTTATTTATTTTTTATCACCGCCTCTTACTGGTCTAAGACCTACGTGTATAACTACTCTAACGAGATAGGGATGTGGAAGGAAGAATTTTAGAGGTAATCTACCCGCATTTGCATGGAAGGAGATTGTGAAACCATTTATCACAAATCGCCCTCAGTATATCTGACCGGGATTCAAACCCCTATCTCCCAGTAATCAAGAGGCCAGTCTAACACGATATTGACGCCTTAGACCATTCGGCCACTTAAGCGGTTTTCATCATATTAAATGTTCGGAGCTTTTCCTGTCTAATAGTAGAATCTGATAATATTGTTCATCTCAAAACCAACACCATGCGTGTTGTTCAGTGTCAAGGTCAGTCCAGACAGATGGCTAGGAATCGTGTGCATGTGTGTTGGCGTGTGTTTAAACAGCGAGACACACGAAGGTGTCACCAGAATAAAGCAGGTGTCTCACAATAAATATGTCAATGAAAGGAGTTGGTAGCAATTATATCTAGGTTTTAAACATAACTACAACAGACTAATTATAACAATATTGCCCGACCAAACAAAACTTAACCTTCAATTTGTAAAGGCGTGGAGAGCGAATTTTGTTAGGTTATGTTAGTTTGTCGTTAATAACATATAAACCAATTATAATAATGAGGTAAAACACCTATTTTAGTGTAATATTGGTTTTATTACTCAAGAAGAAAGGATTGTAGTATAATTAATACACTTTTTTGTATTTTATTTTATTTCCAGTTTCAGTTTTTTTCGCACTAATTAAGTGGTTCCTCTACAATGGCCCCAAATTTTAGATTGTTATTGCGAAAAATATTAGTTAAACAAATCCACAGACAGATTTTTTTTTCTTTCAGACTTGTGCGCACCTAAAGAGTTGTTCATCTAAAAATGCTCCAAGTTTAGTATTTCTTGCTCATGAGGAAGTGCGAAAAATATTCTGTAAAGATATACTTTCAAATTGATTTAAATTGGAGATGCAGTCAACGCGAGAAAAGTTAAGAGATTTTGATGTTTGTAGGCTATAGCAACAAAAAAAACTAGTTAAAATAGTAAAAATATTGCTTCTATACACTTATAGATTTTAATTTTATTACATAATGACTTTATAACAGTTGTTGAATATCTTTTATGATCATAGTGGCATTATTTAACACCCTTTTTTAAATGAAGATAAAAAAATTTCATGAAATTCCAGAACACTCTTTGACAGATATTCATTAACTGTTTATATCATCATGCTAAGGAGATTAAACTCTTTATTTTTATAGAAGCAATATTTGATTTATTTTTTATAAAAAATGTTTTGTTATAAAAACCGCAAACCCTCTTACCTTTCCTCGCGTTCCCTATATCCTCAAATTAATATAGATTATTCGTTCATATATACCTAGAATGGATAACGTGCCATAAAAGGACGGTAAAAATCAAGTAAATATTTGGTTTAGGTATTCATACGGTTTCAATACTTCTTACTTTTACCATAGGACGCAATGATTGATCAAAATGTTCCAATATTGAGGTCACCAATTTTACATCTTTGGCCCACTTTAAAAATGTTCAAGAGAGTGATAATAGTTTTTTTTAATCATTTTCTATTTTTGTTTGATAATAATTTGTTCTCATTTGATTAACAAACTTTTGTTCTAAAATAAACAGCTTTGGGGACCTTCTCTAATATTTGTATTGCTATAAGTTACAAAAAATATTATCTGATTTATTGAAAATTTAATAATGCATTAGTAAAGCGTTATTGAACTTCAATAAAAAAAGTTAAGGTTGTTTTTATAAAAAATGAAATCTTTAGAGAAAATCCCCAACAATATGTATTTTAGAAACATGATAGAAAATATGCTTTCCAAGCAAAAAATAAAATTCTAAATTTCCTGAGCTCCCATATATTTCAATATTATTTAGAGGCTTTTGAGAAATGTCCTGGTTATTATTTCTGTGGCTAACGCACCAGTCGTGTTGAGCCAGACCACTGAGGACGGGGAGATCGAGGTTCGAATCTCGGTCGGGTGAACTGAGAATTCCTAATCCATTAGTGTAATTAGTACTTAAGCGTATAACCCGAACGGGTAGTAAGACGCGGTGCTAAATAATATTATTTCTGTTTTTTTTCCAGACACCAAAATACTCCCTGTATTCTCCAGGTTCTCCCAGACTGTCAAGTGCGTGGAAGTCCTGCAATCGAGTCCAGAAATACAGCGCCAAGATAAATATTATTTTTTGAGCTACCCGCATCGGTCATCACATGGTCTAAAATATCACTCTCGTATTAGACTGGATTACCTGTGATGGGGATGTCGGGGATATAGTCCTAGTTGGGTGTACTAAGGATGTTTTCTCCTTAGTGGTTTTCCACTCTCCCTCCACGCAAATGAGAGTGCATTTACTCTAAAATTCTACCTTACTCGTACTTCTAATACTAGGGTAATTAATGTATGCGTATAACCAAAACAAGTACTAAAACATGGGAGGGGAAAAAAATTGTTGTTATTAATTCGGAGATTATATAGTAATAGCCACTTTCATGGTCAGACATAAAGTGCGTCTCAAGTGTGACTCGATCCCAAATATAAGATGACACCTACATAGACCAGATTGGAATGGGCCATTTTTCTTTGCAAAAGAATAGCCTATTCCAGTCTATTCTAAATAGGTGTCGTTTTGTGTTTTGTTTCGAGTTGCACTAGAGGAGCACCAAGTCTGACAATGAAACTGGCCAAAAGCTTTATTGACAAAATAGCTTTTATCTTAAGTACGATATCTATTAAGGTTTCCTTAGCTCCTAAAAACTGGACATGAGGATATTTCATACTAAGAGTGATGTGAAATATAGGGTGTATAACAAGGGGTGCCGTCTTGGTAGAAAGATTGAGAAACACAACTCTTGAGAGTCAATAATAAAGTGGATTTAATTGAGGACGGTACCTGCCCACCATATCCCTGGATGTACAAAAACCTGGCATTTAGGGCCTAATTCATCCCTTTATAAATATAACTGTGATGATTCCTGCATTCATAGCAACGATGAAAGAGTTCAATTAATATTGGGCCTGAAAACGTCAAATCACTTGCCCACTTTAAGAAGGCGCCTTGTACCCATAGGGGTGGTCCTCATTCTAGCTGCATCTTCGACTAATGATAACAAATAGTCAGATTTTTATATACTCTTAAGTTAATATTTTAATCCTTCCAGATAGAAATTTGAAAAGTTAAATGCTGACAAATTAGGTTGTTTGGAACTGTATATACAGTATTAGTCTTACAAATTTTACATATTTTTAAAGATTTTACATAAAATTATATATTTTGTATATTTTTCACTTTCTTTAGACACGTCAGAGAGAAAGTATTGTTATCATAAAAAAAATCAAACTCAAGATTTTGATAAATATTGACGTTTTATGTCCCCCTGAAACCAAAATGTTGTTTTCGCAATGCAGTCTGTCTCTACCAAGGGTTGGAACCGGAACTATTTTATCGATCAGGCTAAAAATTGGTATCCGGGTTTTTCATAAGGTCCCCCTGATGGATTTTTGGAATTAGATGTCCAAAACTAAATTTAAGGGTAGTTTACAGAAGGGCAAAAAGAGAAAAAATCTATTTTCTCAGAATTCGCTCTAAGGATTTTGATTAATTTTTTTTTATCCAAACAAGACGTTTTCTCATGAAAATTACTTTGAGGGAATTTTGATCATTTCTCCGCAACTATTCTAGATACGAAATAAATTATCATTGTTAAGTTGTAGTAATATTAAAGATAAAAATCTTTCATTTGAAATGTTATATTTTTATAGAACCAATAGTTTCTTAGTTATAAGCAAATATATATATATATATACTTTTTAGTTTGGGTTTTTGAAAATTAAGTTGATTCTTATTCTCTTTGTTGAACAAAGATGTTTCTTTCTCAATTTTTCTGTAACAGTGTTCTTAATTCCTAATGCCATAGAGTAAGTAACAGTGTATATTATTTCATTTATCATCTTTGGTGTAGTGTTTCTACAAAAAAATGTATATACCTATTACTCCCTTTCACAAATCTTACGAGTTTTTAGTAAATGTATATTTTAAGATAAAAGCGAGATAAAGTATGTGTGGTGTGCCGAACAATTTATTTACTCTGGTATTATTTTTATGTCTTTTTTTAGGAAAATAATCTTAAATCATGTTTCACTAATATTCAGGCCATCTGTACATTCATAAAGGAATGTATCCAGTGAAGGGATGGCAGTGAGCAGAGTCCAAGTCAAGTATGCTGGCTCGTCAAAGAGGATTACAGTCCCCGTAACGTAGCTTGGTGTCTGACGTTTCTTGTGCTGTGGAGGGAAGAGAATGTGGTGTCGCCAGATAATGGCCTTAGTAGCACGTCTCTCGCACGGCGTGTCAGTTTGTAAACACAAATCAACAAGTTGTAAAGCAATAATTCTTGGATATGAATAGCTCATTAGCCTATTTGCTCTTTGGTAGGGAGGATAAATGGATATAAAGCGTCAAGGCAAAGAAAAAATGACAAAAATCCAACCCAAAATCAATCAAAGAAATTAATTTGATGGTTTTCACGATAATATGTCATGTAGAACTGTATTTTGAAATGCAATCAAAACCAACCATGCTTATAGGTGTAAGTGTGGTATTTATACAATACCGACTAATATGTCGAGATCAAACATTTAACGTCGGACCGAAACAGATAATTCTAGGAAACTGATTTTTAAAAATCTGGAGTGGTTTGACGTTCACTTGTTTTCAAAGATTGGAGTGGAAGTTTCATTGAAAGTTTATAGTGTTTATATGAAATTAGTTATATAATGCTTTTTAATTGAAGACTTTAATTAGTTGGAAATTTAGGTGGTGTAAAAAAAACTAATAATGCAATACAACTCAAGAAAAATATTAGTACGCATGTGCTGTTTTTATATTACTTCCCTAAGAAATTTGCAGCCGTAAAATTAAATTTCGTTTCAACAATATAGGTATGTATTATGATTACGTAGTTTCATATTACTACATATATTTTTTATATATATTTGGACTGATTTTGTTACATATTTATGTACCTATTTTGTAGGGTAGTACTACATAAAAATAAGAGTTAATGTGAAAATGACATTCAGTTGCCTCTACTTACAATCACCTCTATGGGAGTGTAGATGCACAATAGGACATAGGATTATATAATATTTTATCACTTTTTCCTTAACAATCTAGGTTATATTTTATGAAATAATTTTAGAAGCCCCCTCTCCCATCCCCATTCCCCTCCACACATTGTCTACGTCACACTGATGAGCCTCTTTTAGAATATGGTTGCACTGTGCGAGTTTCAACGACAATAGTAAAAAAAAACCATCACATAGCTCTCGTAAAATATCGTTAATTTGTTCCCACCATATATCGTCTCCTAAAACTATGCCAGTGTGTCGTAATGTGTTTTTCTCACGCTCAATTATTGTAGAAGAGAATATAAAAAGTACTAAGTTACAAATTACTTTAGCTTTTTTCTTTCAAAGCTTCTTTCTACCTCATTGGAATATCCATATTTAGAGTAAAGGTACTCGTATTTCCGTACATCTGGTCGGGATTTGAGCCCCAACCTCTACCTCACCTGCCTTACAAGATGAGCTTGACATTTAAACCACATGCCCACTGATGAGGGTGAAATACATAAGATACATTTTAAAAATATATATTTAAATAACTATACATTAATACACAGTGTAAAAAATGTAGATTATTTCAGAGCCTGCTTAAATAATTATGTGGCTGAATTACTAAGCCATGTTTGTCTGTACAATGAGTACAAGAATTCATTCTGGAGAAAGGGAAGGAGAGTAAAAATAATATTTTTTTTAAATTTTAATCATTAATGTAGTGTTTATACATAGTACAATTCTTATATATAAATCTGTGATTAATTCGAGTTTACATTTCTAAAACAAACTATCGAGTATATCAAATTCTAGAAATGAAATATATCAATGAATATTATTTGGGTATCTCCACGAGGGTTGGGGAGGGTGTGTTTAGAACAAGCCCTCCCCTTTTTGGTATGGTGATTAACTTGGTGGGGATCTTATATAGAAAACTCGGTCACGGTTGGTTTTAGTTTTATTTTGCAAGCCGCAAATAATTGTAAAATGCATGGAACAAAAACATCCCTGTGTGCAGCCCTTGCTCTTACCTGTAAGAAGACACAAATTTCACATCTGCCGGTCACTAGCCTATATTTATAAATTCAAACCAAATCCTTTTTTTAAAAAAAAATCTATATTGGCACCTAGCACCTTTATATTAAAACTGTGATGGCACCTGAAGTTCATAACCCCTCTGTTCCTCCCTCTTTCCCTCAAGACACGAAGTCTTGTTATAATACCTAGCCTCACTTCCTTTCAGTTGATCAATGTCACGATAGTCAGAGAGGGGGGAAAAAACCTTGAACTTGAACTTACAGCAACGAGAGTGCAACTGTCGTTTTCCCTTGTTTGTTATTTAATTAAAGCTGGAAATGGATAAAAACCATCTGATAACCATGCGACCGGATTATTTTTCAGTGTCATTAAACCAGAGCGAGTTTGTAAGAAACTCGATTCACTCGGGTTGTTTTTGTTTGGTCTTTATTCTCTTTATTAGAGCTTTTTTATTTTTTATTTGAGGTATTTAACGTGCACTTTCTGAACCTACTGGTTGCATCAGTACGCGAGAGCGAAAGAACCCACCAATTTTGCGTCGAGAGATATTTTCACATAACTTCTAGGGTTATTTTACACGACACAATCGACATGGGACCGACGGCCTTAATTCCTCTCTGGAGGAAGCTGTGTTACGGATTTTTATCGCTCAGGAAAAATCCGTTGACCTCGGCTGGGTTTGAACTCATTGACATCGGGTCCTGAGGTGAGCACCCTACCCCGAGACCAACTAAATAGACTTTATTAAAATTAATTCACTGTGTAAGTCACGTTATTTCAAGGGAAAAAATTTCTCTTTCACTTCATTTGAGTTGTACGGATGTATTTAATAGTGAAATAGGGATGTGAAGGTAGAGTTCTAGAAGAAATATACCTGAATTTGCGTGGATGGAGAGTGGTAAACCATTTATGAAACCATTTTCAGTACACTTGACTGGAACTCAAACCCTAATCTCACCGTTACACTAATCTACCCCAGCATCAGAGTGACGTGTTAGACCATGCGACCACCGATGAGGGCTACAAAGGAATCGGATGCTTCGAAAT
Organism: Timema bartmani; assembly: GCA_902151455.1. NCBI lineage: Eukaryota > Metazoa > Arthropoda > Insecta > Phasmatodea > Timematidae > Timema > Timema bartmani. The sequence goes on from CABFWB010006901.1 coordinate 24,723, forward strand.
TTGCCACCTTCTTCTCTGCTCTAAGAAAAATAACTAAATTATTTCTTATATTTGGTGGCCAACTTGATATCAAGCTATCCACCCATAATAAATAGTTAATGAGTGCCTTAAACTTTGAGCACTAACATTGAAAATCGGGCACTAACCAGCAGAAACGTAGCACAAACGTTGGGCACTTACAAAAAAATTATTTCTTATAGTGGGTGCCCAATTTGACATCAAATTAGCCACCCATAAGAAATCATTAATGAGTGCCTTAAATGTTGAGCACTAACGTTGAAAATCGGGCACTAACCAGCACAAACGTAGAACAAACGTTGGGCGTTTTTAAAAACCGGGTGGTTAAAAGTCAGGCTGCCAACTTTACACTAGACCCAAAACCATCCGTCTCTACACCCTTATTTTGGTAGGAAGAACACTATCTGGTAGTTAATCAAGCTACTAAAACAATTTTAATATAATCATTCATACATCAATACGTCATGTTGCTTTTGATAAATATTATTATCTATACCTATAAAATAACATAAAAAATATACTGAAAATTGAAAAATGACACCTGGACAAGGGAATCGAACCCGGGACCTTTGGATTAGTACGCTTCGCGGCTATTTGATCCATAAATAATATAGTTAAATCTTATCATTGTTAGCCTCAAAGAACTATGTTTGAATTATATAAGCCGTAATTCTAACCAAAATTAGCCTGTAGGTGTCATTTTTAAATATAGGGTATGTTTAAATGTGTTGATTAAACAAACTTTCACTAGACAATTTAATGCCTCGTTTATGTTTTGTTACAAGGAAAAATACTATACGTGGTGACCACCAATTTTTATTTGTATTGAATTTGTTTTGTTCGATGCCATTTATCGAAAGGGATTATTGCAATATACTTTGACAAGTCTATGAATAGGCTACATGAAAGTAGATGAAGTAAATGTTTTACTTCTTATCGCGATCATTTTATGTTCATCATTAATTTACTAATTATTTTAAACGAGGGTTTTTCTTTTTGTGATGAATTAAAGGTTGAGTGACTGGATGTTGTGTCTTTCCTGGAATTGAGCTAGTTTGTAATTTATGTGCTTGCATAATCGGTTGACTCAGAAAGTGCACGTTAAAAACCTCTAGTAAAACAAATATTTAATATAACATAACATCCAATATTACACACCCAAATCTAGTGTCAAGAATTATTCTACTACACAGGAAGAAGAATAAATGGCAGATTTTCTATGTGTGGGCCCATTTATTTGTTGGATTAACTCAAAATTTAGTATATATAATTATATATATATATATATAAAACACTACATATTATTACCCGCTCGGTTTATACGCCTATGTACAAACTACGATGATGTGTTAAGGATGAGGAATGTTGAATCTAGAGGAAGTATACCCACACTTGCGTGGAGGGAAAGTGTAAAATCATTTAGGAAAACCACCCTCAGTGCACCCGACCAGAATTCAAACCCCAATATCACCTTAATCGGCAGTCCAGTCTATTGCAATAGTGACGCCTTAGGCCATGGGGCCACCGAAACGGGATGAATGAATTTAGACTTAATTGAAAACTGTACCTGCATCAGATGTCCGCATGGTCTAACGCAAAACTCTCACAATAGAATAGATTGGTGGTGAATGGGAGATCGGGGTTTGATTCTCAGTCGGATGTACTGAGGGTGTTTTATTCTAAGTGGTTTCCCATTCTCTCTCCACACCAATGCAGATAAATTTCCTATAAATTCTACCCTCCTCATTCCAACCATGGTAACGTAATTAATGTGTATGCGTAAATCCAGGACGGGTAGTGAGAAAGTGAAAAAATTCAAACAACTGTGTTTGAATAAAAATAAATAAATCTAATAAAAAGGTATCCAACTCTTTTATACCTCAGCGAGGATTGAACAAAAGTGTTATAAATAGTATGTGCTCCACCTTGTTAGTTACTCAGCCATAAGCTCGGGCAGTCACCGTAAAATTCGTAACAAAAAATCACACAAGCACACAGTAAAACATTCCCACAACGCTCTTATTTTAAATGAATTATTGTTATTAGAAAACATCGTGGTGTGTTGTAATAATGTGTGTCAGGTAATTTCAGGTTGTAGGGGGTAAGAGTGTCTGACCAACCCGCCGGAAGCGCAGGGACATCAACGTGGGCCATCTCATCAAACCGGAAGTGCGCCAAGACATGCCGTACTGTCTGGTCGCAGGCCTTGATTCCTTATAGGGGTGTCCGTCAGTGGTGCAACCAAAGAGGCAAGGGGGATAAGCCAGTTACTTCATCCCTCACCCCTCTTCGGGACCACATATAATTTTAATAAAGGCATAAAACAGATGGAGAACCGGAAAACTGAATGTATCGAATGTAAGACCATATTCTTATGACATGATATAAAAAAAGTTTACCACAACACACGCGAAAACATTCCAGACTCCATGAATGAAAAAAAAAAGTAGTTAAAAATAGTGGCGGGCGAACACTTTTTAGATTAGGAAGACGATGAAGAAATGGCTATGAGGGCTCAAACAGTGATTGGTCAGTTTTATTTGTTCATAATTTGGTCAATGGTGCATCAACAAGTTAAACATTGTTTTAGTGGGGGGTAATTTAAATAGTTTACACATTACAGAAAACGACAGATTTGAGTGTGCAGTCGAATGTCTCGAATCGAACCTTCTAAATGAAAGCATTGATTAGTGACATAACATTGAAGTAACTTTATTGTGATAGATAATAGAAACATATTATTATAAGTATACAAATAAAAGTAATTTTCCTCAGAATTTCTTGAAATCAAACCACGAGCCCTAGACGTGTTTCCTAGCACTCTAATTACTTAATAATTATGAACGAACGTCTAAGTAAATATGTTTAGTTACTTTTTTTTGCGATAGTGACAGTGCATTAGTTAACGTAGGAAAGTAATCTTAGAAATGGGCAATTACACTGGTGGCCAAACAGTTTATGAAGCTAAATTCGCATTAGCTTATGGCACTCTTGCCCGAGAGATATATTATCCTATTCGGGCGCCTCTATGTAGACTATTCGTCCCTCTGGTGACACCAGGCTACACCTATAGAGGTTGCTTACACGTTGTACGTACCCGTAATGGGGGGTTAATGTGATGATGGTGATTATNGGTGACACCAGGCTACACCTATAGAGGTTGCTTACACGTTGTACGTACCCGTAATGGGGGGTTAATGTGATGATGGTGATTATAAAGGTGTGAGCCAGTGGAAGTCTTAAACCTAACTTAAGCCTAATTTATCAACCTCTGGCCCCCGTTGGGATAGTTTGCCTTAAGAGAAAAACATTCAAGATATCAGTAGGAAATATAACTCAGGACCTCGTAGGTTCGTAGACAGGTGCACTAACCACTACACCATTGGGCCGGGTCTTGATTGTTGGTGACAAGAAGTACGGGAAATATGATCCAGGTCAGGTGATCCGGAGGTGGTTTTCAACTTGTGATTTCCTCATGTCTCTCTTCCCTCTAAAGCAGGTGTGCTTTCCACATACGTTCCATCTCCTTTCTTCCTCATAGATTAAACTTTAAACATCAATATCGGTGTTTACACGATCCAAGGCCCCAGCAGCACAATCTAAATTACTGGCGGTCGAGGTTGTAACTTGGCTAAATACGTTGGGAATTTTTTTCTCATAATTTTCCCCGTCATATTGCTGGCGCACTTCCATTAAGCTCACCTACTCATATGCTCCTTATAGTTTAAGCCATTAATAACAAACCACCCACTTTAGTGGCTGGATGATCTAAGGCGTCACTCTTGTGTTGGAGGGGCCTCCTGCTGTTGACAGGTAGATCGGGGTTCGAGTCTCGGTCGGGTCTTTTGAGGGTGGTTTTTCCTAAATGGTTTCCCAATCTCCTTCTACGCAAATGCGGGTAGACCACCTCTAAAATGCTCCCTTACTTATCCCTACTCCATTAGTATAATAATTATCATATAAAATTAAGGGAATATGGTTCAGCCCACCAATGTACAAATAGGAAGGGAGTGTGTTCCTGCCCACCACTTTACAAATAGGAAGAGAGTGTATTCCTGCCCACCACTGTACACATAGGAAGGGAGTGTGTGCCTGCCCACCACTGTACAAATAGGAAGGGAGTGTGTTCCTGCCCACCACTGTACAAATAGGAAGGGAGTGTGTTTCTGCCCACCACTGTACATGCTGGTCAGTTGCGCGCATTCATGTAGTTACTCTGCGGTGACTCTAATTACTATGCGTGCAAGACGCACAGTCCAC
>CABFWB010006902.1:7234-28994 GCA_902151455.1 Timema bartmani
AGGGGGGGGGGGGGGGGGGAGAAAGACCCCCTTCCCTCCCAGCTGCCGATGCCTGTTTACAATGTTTATCATCTGGTCATCCAGCCTGTGTGCTATTTGCTTTCAGCCGGAGCAGATAAACGCAGAATACAAGGTTCAAGCCTTACAACACCACCCCGACAAAAACGAAGGTGATAAAGAAGCCGAAGCTAAATTTCAGAAACTGAAGGTATGGTCAGCATGAACCTGAATATTTTCATAAATTTTTAGCGACTCCTTAATTTTGATGATTCCTAAGTCGAGGAGATCTTATTTCCTCTTCCTTACTCCACTAGCGTAACTAATTTAACTTCAAAGGTAAGGCCTGGCAATATAATATATATATATATATGTTATGTATGTTGAACTCGATGGTATTGGGGTAGACGACCCGATGTTTCATGGGTCCAAACCCATTCAAAGTCGCCAAGATTTTTCTTGAGCGACCTTCAGAGGGGAAGTAGGACCTAAAGTCGTCGGTCCCACGTCGATTGTTTTAATGTAAGAGAACCATGGAAAACATGGTTTAAATACCTTTTCCTGACAAAAATTGGTAGGTTCTTTCACACTCACTCATAGAAATTCAATGTGTTAAAGGCAATTTGGAACCACCACACTTACTGGACTCCCCTAGTAGGCTACATGTGATTTCTACCAGATGGTGCAGGTAACACTAACCAGCAAAGGGCTTAGTGCATGACCGACTCCGGATGGATAGAAATAACATCAAACCAATCTCCGGATTGTTGACTTAAAGAAGATGTATATGTATGCCCGTAACCCAACAGGGTAATGAGGTGCGGGGTTTAACAACCCCTCCCTAGAATAACCCCTTCCATGCTCTTCTGATTCCAAAGGCTTATGTGTTTTCAGGAAGCGAAGGAGACTCTGTGTGACCCGGCAAAGAAGAGTAACTATGACAAGTGGAGGAACAGCGGGATCTCCATTAGTTACAAGCAATGGTTGGGGATGAAGGAACATGTACACGCTGTGAGTACTGCGCACTTTCACTCGATACTTAGTCCACTTAGTGAGGAATGGTGTGAGAATGGTGTGTCTAGGGCAATGTATGACATCATGTTCTCCCGATACTTAGTGAGGAATGGTGTGTCTAGGGCAATGTATGCCATCATGTTCTCCCAATACTTAGTGAGGAATGGTGTGCCTAGGGCAATGTATGCAATCATGTTCTCCCGATACTTAGTGAGGAATGGCGTGCCTAGGGCAATGTATGCCATCATGTTCTCCCAATACTTGGTCAGGAATGGCGTGCCTAGGGCAATGTATGCAATCATGTTCTCCCTATACTTAGTCAGGGATAGTGTGTCTAGGGCAATGTATGCCATCATGTTCTCCTGATACTTAGTGAGGAATGGTGTGCTTAGGGCAATGTATACCATCATGTTCTCCTGATACTTAGTGAGGAATGGTGTGCCTAGGGCAATGTATGCCATCATGTTCTCCCGATACTTAGTGAGGAATGGTGTGCCTAGGAAGGGCAATGTATGCCATCATGTTCTCCCGATACTTAGTGAGGAATGGTGTGCTTAGGGCAATGTATGCCATCATGTTCTCCCGATACTTAGTAAGGAATGGTGTACCTAGGGCAATGTATCCTAAACTTTTACCAGCTTCGTGCACACATTTTGGGGCCTTGGCCTAACCCAGTGTTCCACAATTTTTTTAAGTTCATGGTACATATAACAAACTTTTTTTTTTGCGGCAAACTCTTTTATTTGGGATGTGCACCGCAGCAGCAGGAAATTGATTATGCCCCTATTCCAAACGTTGTAAAGTAATTGCAAATTAGGCCTCTTAACTAATTTCTTAGTCAGACACCTTAGATCAGTCAGTAATGTGTGTGTCTACTGAGTTAAGGGTCACGGGTTCGATTACTGGCATGGCCAAAAAATTTATTATTGGGGAAATGTGGGTTTCCCCATTCACAAATAACTTTAAATGTTAGAATGTTTTTTTATGTGCATGCTTCTTCAACAGTTGGAAACATTTCGTTCAACCCATTAGTAATTTGAGTAAACCATAACTCCTAACTTCGTGCGGCAGCTTTTGATCTTGTAAGATGGATTAAAAATATTATTAAGTACGAACAAGTGAGAATTACGGACTCGTAAGTGCGGCTTGTACCAACATCATTCATGTTCTTACTGAACAGCGATGCACAGGGCTATGGGGTGTGGCCGTGCGGCACAATTCAGCCCTTCTTAGCACTAGCCTAACTAACCTACCCCTTCCAGCCATTAATAAACCAAGGATACAAATTCCTGTTATCTTGTAAAATATATTAAAGGTATTTCCAGATGTTAATAAATCCCTGATGGTAATCCAAACAAAAGAGTGACAAAGAGAAATATTTTTTTTTCTAAGATTCAAATTTAAGACTAGAGATTTGTAGGTAAAATGAACGTTCGGATTCATAAAATGGTTGTTGATTCAACCCATCTATGATTTGAGCACATTCATTACTATAACGACGATGCTCGACAAGTGGTCTGAGCCCCTGGCTAGTACCAGGGGGATTTTTCTCGAAGGGGGGATAATTCCCACGGTCACCAGGGTTTGATTAATTAAACTAAGTTAGGCTAAGATCTTCATTGACTCCGACCCTGTCTTGTTCACTACCATCATCAACTCATCTCATCGGGACAGGGAAAGAGCCTCCACAATTAGTACATTCGGGCGTCCTCTAGACAACGGTACATTAGTATTGGCTTATCTTTTCACTACTGGGCTACGAATGGTGTAGCCCAGATGTTTATTATAGTTATAATTTTCATGTCATGATGACTAACTTATAATTTTATTATATTTTAAAGCAACGGTAGATACTGCTTTGTTTTACATGCATTAGCAATTTTTTCTTTTTTTTTTCTTGGCTGCTCAAAGGAAGAAAACCCGGTAGGTTGGATTAATCTGCTTTTTTAATTTTTAAAAATCTAATTAGAGTTTTTTTAACCATGCACTTAACACGAGGGTTATTGATGGCTTAGAAGAAGTATGGTAACTAAAGAGGACATTCACTCTTATTAGTGTAGATGAAAGGATGAAAAAAACCCATGGTGAAAATCACGAGGGAAAGCCGCCGTCATTGCTAACCCAGCCGAGAGTCGAACCCTTACCTCCCATGTCAATGGCAGTCAAAAATGCAACATGAGTCTTGATAATATTACTGCTTGCGGGTTTCGGTAGTTGTGTTGGCACACTTTAGTCACGTGCAAATTCTATTCACCTCGGACAAACTACTGTCCTCATTACTAGTATTTGAGTCGAACTTACCCGGTGCTAAGTTAATCTCTGACTGTACTGGTGGTCACACAGTCTAAGGTGCCAAACTCATAACAGTCTGGATATCCAGTGACACGGAGGTCAGGGTTCAAATCTTGACCAGGTGCCCTGGAGAGGATGGGGGAAGATTATCACTGTGGCTCTCAACCCCGCCCCTAAACTAATGCAGGTGCATTTACTCAAACTACATTTCTCATCCATATGCCTTTAGTGAAGATATTAATTACCATTGACCCATTTCGGTGGTCTGACGCGCTACCCTCGCGGTAGACTAGACTGCCGATGAAGGGGAGATAGAGGTTTGAATCTCGGTCGGGTGTACCGACGGTGGTCTTTCCAAAACAGTTTTCCACTTTTACCTCCATGCAAATGCAGGCACACTTCATATAAGTATAACCTTCCTCATCCCTAAAGCCATTAGCATAATTAGTACTTAAGCGCATAACCCGAACGGGTAGTAAGACGCGGTACTAAAAAGAAAAAAGTCTATCGAAAGTGACTGCTGATCACATGACTTGATATATGAATACATGTAATATATCTAGCAACATTACTGGCTGTTTGATAAAAGGTTCTTCTTATAATTGAATTGTATGAACTTTCGTCTCTATATTTTGCACTCTCTCTCTCACGCCATCGGTTTAATAATTGCTTCATCCTGTTCACTCGGTCTCACATTTTTTTTATCTCATTCACTCATTTGTTATGTCCTGTCAACTTTCTTTTGTCTCATCCACTTTATTTGTTTCTTTTCTTTTCACTTTGCCATACGATCCTGCTCTTTTACTTTAGTTTCGTTCTCTCTAGTTCCATCTCATTATCTCTTGTCACTTTATTATTTCTTCCAATCCCCCCCCCCCCGTTTTATAGTTCTCTTTGATCTATCTCTTCTTTTTTCTTACTCTTATTATTTGTAGTACCTCTCAATATTTCACTTTGGTTCACTTTGTCGCTGTGATCCTCTCATTCACTTTTAAATTGCACCCGTTTTTATTTCTATTCCACTTTCCTTCCCGTTTTTCTATTTACCGCTTGGAATCTCAACAGGAAAATTTGCTACTAAGTGTTTTTTGTCTATGACCTTGAACCGAGTAAAAAAAAACTACTTTGTTTAATTTGTGCATGAATTTCATCTTCCACATCCTTACCTACAGTCTGATTTTTATTGGAAGCCCGTTATTTGAAAACTTGGAAATCACGTTGCTATAATGGCGAAAATAAAAATATTTTATAATATATTTATATTCATAGTCCGTTTAGTTAATGATGTAAAGAAAATGTATTCAGAAATCCATAAGGAAGTATTATTGGAATCTTTTTATAGCTTTTTAATTATATCAGCACATGAGCACTTCTCTGAGCGAGAGCGAAATAGTCTACCGAATTTTGCCGGGAGAGAGATTTTCACATACTTTCCAGACTTATTTTACCTGCCACAATCGACACGGAACTGATGGATTTACGTCCCCTCCAAAGGAAGGTGTGCTACGGATTTTTATAGCTCAAGAAAAATCCGTTGACCCTGGCTGGGTTTGAACCCACGCACATTGGGTCCTGAGGCGAGCACTTTACCCCAACACCACTGAGGTAAACTTCACTAAATGTCGTTGGTTTTAATTGGGCTTCCTATAAAGTTCAGGATTTAGTAGGTTTGCACAATAAAACAGTTGCCACAGATGTAGAAGTTCTAACTCTTTCTCACGCTTGTTTTGCGCTCGCAGTCGATGCACTGGTCAACTCTAAAGACCAAAGACCGAATGCTGCCCGAGACCCCAGGGGCGGGAGGGAGCGCTCCGTCTAGTGGTTCGGCCCCCGCGGCCCACCGCAGGGCCTCAGAGGGCGGGGCCAACATTCACTGGGGCGCCCGCCGGGACGTCAAATGGGACTCGGAGGCACCCAGTGAAGTTGTCAACAAGTTCCGCAACTACGAGATCTAGACGCTCCTTTTTTGCTGTTATCGTCGTTTGTTTCTGCCCGGATGTAGAGTAAGAACATATGTACGTGTGAACTTTGTCCTTCTTGACGGCGGGGCTGTTTGTTGCCTGGAGCGTGTCCGTCAAACCTTTGTACCTGTCAACCCCTAGCCATCTCTGTATCTTATTTATCTAAGAATGTCATGTATGGGAAACTTCCTGAGAGCTTCAGAAAATAATTTAATCATAACAACAATGTTGTACTGACCTGAGCTGAATGCTCATCAAATTACATAGAGAATGTTGCTTTTTTTTCTAGCTTAGTTTGTAAAATTGTATCTACTTAAATTTGGTGGCAAAATTCTTCCTAATCCAATCTTCTATGCAATGTCTCTCAAATTAAACCGACCTGTGTTTTAAAGGGGCTACGCTACCTTGCAGATGTTCATAAATTCTGTGGTATTTAAATTAAAAATAGGTATGCACCAAACCGGAGTTAAAAATTCCCAACCAGATTCTTCTTTAAAGTGCATATGTTTTTAATCCTATATACCAAAAGAAATATACGAAAAGGTGAAATTATCTAATTTTCTACATCTTTTTACTCAGTTTTTTTTAAATTTAAATTTTGGGGTATAGTACCAATATTGCTAACCACAATTATACTTCCTTAAACATATGTGTTTGTTGATGTGGTCACAAAAATAAATCTTAGTTATTTAAGAATTATTTTTATCATTTTCACACATCAAAGTTCATGTGCAATGTGAGAATTTTTAATTTTAGTCTCTAAAAGAGAGAAAAAAACATTATTTAAATTTTTTCTGTTATTCTGTGTAGTTTCGAGTTTTTGATAGTTCCAAGGTGGAGCATTTGAGACTCTACTTTTAATGTGAATCTTTCAAAATCTAAATTTCCGTGTGTGTTTGCCACAGATTGATTACCACTGATGATATTTTTAGTGATCTTATAGACATTCCAATTATATTCCACTTGCTACAAAAAGGATAAAATAAATTCCTCCTAACTTATTCAAGTTTGGTATTTTAATATTCCTCTAATGAAATTTGTTCACATGAGATCTAAATATGGAATTTTAAATGGACAGAATAAATAAAAATTTAATTCAATTAAGTGAAAAAACGAGTACCCTAATGCCGGGATCACAATCAACTTAACGTTAACTTAAAGTTAACTTAATGTAACTTAACATAAAGGACCTCCTCGTGTGTTTAAATGGAGGCTATCACGATGCAGTTAACTTAACGTAAGAGATGTCCTGGGAGGTCTTTCACTTTAAGTGAACGTTACTTGAAGGGTATCACGTGATCTAGCCAGCCACGTGAATCGTGATCACACATACGTTAAGTTAACTTTAAGTGAACGTTACGTTAAGTTGATCGTGATCCCGGCATAAGGCAGCAATCAATCCCTTGTCCAGGTTGTCTTATTTCACTTGATTGAATTAGATTCAAGGCTTTCAGGACTGATCCTTTGGAATAACATCACGTATCAGTTTGTGATGCACATGAAATAATAAATGTATATTAATATATTATTGTGTTTAGAATACGTAGTTCACAAAAAGACAAGTTAATCATTCCCTACTCAGGCCTTCTCCTGTTATGTTGTAGATTAAATAAGTTGAATAAGTTGTTAGTTACTATTTATGGACTAGGAAGGTAATATTTTACTCTTAAGATACAGGCCAATATGTCTTTTACTTATTAGATATAATAATAGGTTTTGTTTAGAACGTTCAAGTAAAGTTTTGCTCATTTATGTTAAAGAGTTATTCGACTTTTCTTAAGGGCCTGTCTTATGACTACTGGATAAATATTGCTATCGGGAGGTTAAAGTTAGCTACCTGATAAAGGTTATCAGCCACTTTAATATTTTACGCGTATTATAAACTGTATTTATCTGCCGGATAGTTATCTTTAGGATGAATATATTTTTATGCATAAAATGCAAGGTTGGTACTGTTTTTACTGGTGTGCGCATGCATACAACCTGACTAGTAGCTACAGCGCTCAACATTTGTTGAATAATGGCGGCTAAGTGAGTGCGAGTAAACAGATGGCTTCACGTGGGTGAAGAAACTAGGCAAGAATTAATTTCGGTGTCTGCCAAAATGTGGTCAATAGTTCGGTATGTTTACAAAATTTAATTTATTGTAATCACATTTAAATAATTTGTTCTTATATAACTATAACTCTACAAATAGCTTGTCAATTTTGATAAAAGTGTGAGTTAAATGTTTTAATTTTATAAGCGTATAACCAGAACGGATATTAAGACGCGGTGCTAAGTATGATTATTCAAACTTTATATATAGCTATAGCCTAAGCCTGCGCCTACTAAACACGTGAACCAAGATTTTAACCTAAACACAAATTCTGATAGGCTAAACATCATGAAAAACGTGTCACTATGACAACAACCATTTTAACTTTCAGATAAAAGTTATCAGGTACTTAAACCTCCTGATAAAAATGTGATGGATAAATAAATTTTATCTGGCAGATAAATGCTCTTTGACAGTCAGTCATAAGACACACTTTTAACTTATCGACCAGATTAATATTTATCCAGGAGTCGCTTTTTGAGGTAATTTATAATATATATTTGGAAGAAGGTACAGGAAAGGTGTATAAAAACATATAAAAGGAACAAACACAATATTACTTTTACAATGAAAAGAACACAGTTGACAGTTTACACTGCTGCCACTGGACAAAGAGTTAATAATATAAAGTGTGAACTGTGTTCTTCTTTTAATTGTAAAATCCATATTGTACCTGACCCCATTTATTTATTTTCTATCCAACATTACCTTCTTCCAAATATGTATTTAAGTTTATATTATTAATGTGTATATTCGTTGAATTGAAAAATACGCCTGAACATGGGAAATATGCGTGAATAATGAGCCAGGGCATGGGATGACACCTGGATAGCTCAGTGGTTAGAGCATTGGCGTACTAAGCCAAAGGTCCCGGGTTCGATTCCCTTGTCCAGGCGTCATTTTTCACTTTAAAGAACATGACATTTAGAAGCGGCTATAAACCGCAATTAACTTAAAGAATAGCTTGGCTATTTAATTCATTATTAATTTATAGCTGAGCTATTTTTAATAGACAATTATTAATAAATATTATCCAATATATTGCTTAGCAAATCATATCTTGATAGAACAAATAAAAACTGTCTTAAACATATATTTGTACGTATTACTATTAGTTTCTCAATCAACAAATTGCAAAATGGTGCTAAAAGATTACTTTTTGTTGTTGTTAGAATAAGTGTGTGTATCTCGTTAATTAAAATTCCACATTGCATTATTTTAAGATGGAATACATTCCATTCATTGGTTGAAAACTGATCCTTAACACATTAAAAAGTTTGAGCAGATATATATATATATATTATTTTTACTTAAGGCCTTTGGCCCTGTCGAGTGCAAGTCTAATTTACCTATTTTGCGGGATGGTGGGCGGGAGGTTGAAAGGCGTCGTATGTCTTCAAAATCCTTCACAATCGACCAAAGTATCCCTCCGCGCCAACAAGAACAGATGGATCACGGAAACCGTAGATGTCGCTAGCTACCGGACAGGTCTTGCGGAAAAATCATACGTTTGAAAATATCAGTTTTCTCGAGAACAAGTGAAATTTTTGTGTTAATATTTTTGACACCCCTTCTAAGATAATGTATCGATGTTTTTTAATTGTTACATTATTTTTTGTTATGAAGCCGGCAGTTTTTTTATTGAAAAATGTCAGTTTTATTGATATTTGATCACTGTTAAAATTATAGAGGAGGTGTTTGTATAAAACTTATAACTTAATCAACATACTTCTATCCTTGAACAAACCGTTTCCGAAAATAAAATTGCAAAATAATAAAAATTCTTGGAAGATAACCGTTTGTTCCCAGCTCCTTTACCATTTTGAGCGGTTGCTATGCCGAATGAGGATTAATCAATAACAGGTGTAAATTGTGAGGCTACACCTGTCCCTTTCTCCGACAGTATTTATTATAATAGATGGCACACATTTATTTTAATAATTTAATCCTATCAAGGATTGATTTGGCTGTGGTTAAATGCTATCAACTCTAAAACTATGGTTTTCTCAAGGATTTTGTTTCAATTTTTTTTTTAAACATTCCTTGCAAAAATGTTTATTCGATATTTGAAAATAAATATTAATTCTTTCTCGGTTTCTCATCTACGGACTAGCTGTTGCCGATAATAAAACCGAGAGAAAAATATAAATGTTTACAGGGGTGCAGAATATGTTTCAAGGACCCAATATTTCCCCAGAACATAGAATTTTCATACAAAATTTCGCTGAAAATAATAACGCACAACAATAAAACAAGATTGAACACACAAACCTTGATAGGTATACTTAGACTACTAAAAGTAACGATTCACGGACACACAATTACAGTACCGCATGTCACGAGTTTAAATAAACTGAGCGTGCACAACTGTGTGAATAGGCAATGATGTATAGGTTGACTGAACTCTGAACTAAAACAAAGGTCACCTTCCCTCTCCCTCACCTTAGCTACCGAACAAACACCTGCTGTATGGCAGGTGACTCATCACTCAAACACACTGTTGCACTGTCCCACTAAGATACACTTATCTCTCTCTCACACTCATAATGTCTATGCACACCCTTTTTAACTTTAATTTTTAAAGCCTGTTTTCAGATAATTGGTGCTCCAGTGTAACTTTTAACAACTCAATTATTATATAAAACCTGATTTAGTGGCCGCATCGTCTAAGGCGGCCACTCTCGCCAAAAGACTGGACTGCTGGTGACCAGGAGATCGGAGCTCGAATCCCGGTTGGGTGTACTAAGAGTGGTTTTTCCAAAATTATTTTCCACTCTCCCTCCACATAAATGCGAGTACACTTCCTCTAAATTTGACCTTTATCATCCCTAACTCATTACTATAACTAGTACATATGTGTGAAACAGGTATCTAAAGAGATTAAAAAAAATATATATCTATATATATATATTATAGTTGAATTGAACGTCCGAACGGTGAGTCGACACTTATTGATAGTGTCGCCTGCCTCTGTTTTTCACACAATGAAACTACCGGCTCTATTCAGAATGTACTAAAAATGTCAACACAACGGTTGGNGGCTTAATTTCTCCCGAGCCTCGTTCATATGTTCGAACATATTCTTGCAGCCCTCAATGTTTGATGTTTTTGTTAGGTTTACTATAAATTATTTGTAATTATATCTAAGATTCATGTGCTAGTTATGATTACTGTAAGCCTCCTGCGAAATTTAATAAATTACACGTGACAAATTTGAGAGAAAATTGTATGTATCATGGAAGGATTCATTACTGATCTATATTAATATATTAAGTTGTGAGTATAAGAAACGTGAGAAAAGGGAAGTGTTTTTGCAGTTTTTATATCGAAACATTTTTTAGGTTAAAATAAACCAAATATTGCTCCAGTAGGAACATAAGGCTTAATTTTCTTCACAAGGTGATATCAACAGTTGTTGAATTTCTGTTAAGGGTGTCCTGGAATTTAATGACAACTTTTTATGTTGATTTAAAAAGTTTCTGATAAAGCCGCTATGCTCGTCACAGATATTCAACGACTGTTGATATCGCCGTGTAAAGAAAATTAAACTATATGTTTCTACTGGAGAATGTTTGATTCATTCTGGCCGAATAAATATTTTGATATAAAAAACTGCGATCACACCTTTTGTTGCGTCCCCTTGACTCGTAACATAGTACTTAATAATTTCATAAATATAAATACTATTTGGACATTTTTTTAACTGTAGAACATTTTATTCCAAATGAATATTAAAATAATTTTTACCAAACAAAAATATATCAATCATCTTTTTGTTAAATGTTGTTCAATTTTTAATTTTCTTTAAAAAATGGTTGTTTCATTAATGTCCGTGTCTAAGTGTTTTAAAGGTTCATGTTGACACCACCAATAGTATGTTTTTAGATGTAAGACATTGTTGATTGTTACATATCTTTAATGTTTCAATGTTTACAAACACTAGACAATCGATTTGATGTTTCCTGTCTAATCATCTCTAGTTTGTAAGTTGTAAACTTTCACACCAAGATACGTACGTACCTACCTAGAATCTCTATTTCTCTGTGATTCCTTAGAAATAAAACACCCAAAGTCTTTTGGAAAATCGATTTTTATTACTATCCAAATGATGTGATTATATTTTTTTACATTCATATTTTTGATCAACTTTTGACATATTTTTTATATATTCTAAATAATGCTTCCAAGTTTTTGTGCAGTGTATATTTTTAAAAATCCTGACAACTGTTTTATATGTGTATTTTTTATCATTATATATATATTTTAAAAATTTGTTAAATTATGTTTGTGCACCGTTATTATTTTTTAATATAGGCCCCCTTACTGTATTTCTTCGATTCCAAGACACACCTTTTCGTCATTTAAAAGTTTCTAAAAAAGGGATATGTCTTGGAGTCGACAGCTTTTAGAGTCACGGTTCTTTATCGACCAATTATCTCGAAGGCTCAGAAGACAATATATTATGGGATGGTAAAGACAAATAATGTTCAGAAGAATCAAGAGACTGATATTAATTCGGAAGGAAGGGATGAATAACATACCTACTAATAAATAAGGTAATATTGTTGTTGGTAAATTAAATTTTGTAATAAAAGATATTTCTTAAATATAGGGGTATTTTAATGTTTTATTTTCATTTATTTTCTTGGAATCAAAGCTTTTTTCTGTTGGTAGTTTTGAAAGATTGCGTCTTACAATCGAAGAAATATGCTATAGTATGTTTATTGGGTCTAATTTCTCTTGTAATTTTTATACATACCTACTTTAAATTCATCATCATGAACTGTTTCCAGCTTTTGGCCGATCAGTTTAGTAAAACGCCCTCCATCTTCCTCTATCTTTCCTTCTTTAATCACTTCCATACTTCTCTCTTTCTCTCTCTCTCACACACACTTATCTGCTCTGATTCTTGGTCTCCCTTGCTGTCTATTTCCTATATCCTCCCTCTTCATCATTCTCTTTGGCGTCTTCTCATTTTTCATCCTCATTACATGTCATGTCTATACCATCTAAGTTTATTTTGTTTTTTAAATATACAAAAATAAATAAATAAATAATTAGTTCTAAGTATTGACAGTATTATTAAGAGACAGCCAGCACTGATTTCAAACTTTGCTCAAAGTGAATGAGTAATCAATTTTGTTTTATAGATTGTCAAGCACAAAAAACTAAAATCACTCTTAATAACATATCACTATTTAATTTTAAAAACTTTTGTCTTGAAGTTAATTTAAAACTAGTTCACTTTATATAAATTATAAATACATTATGCTCAAATTGAACAATTAATTTATTCAAAACTAGTGTAATAATTGTGAACTTAAAAGGTAATTATATTAAAAGTTAAAAAAACACTTGATGATTTAATTCACCAGAAATATTTTTTTCCCCCCTCTAAATTTCATATTATTTCGAGTAATTTTGGCAAAATATAGGTTTGTAAATCATTTCTTATTTATTTCTTATGTTTTTAAAACAGATCAAAACTCTTAAAAAGATTAGTCTAAATTTGAGTGAAAATGAATTATCACAGGTTTTGATTACTAGTTGATTTTTTTTTTCACATGAAAGTATACTAGGGTTTTGCTCTGTTAGTTAATATTTATTATTATTTAATATATTTTAACCATCAACGTGTGGTTTTTTACTTTGGATGTATTTTATCTCATTAATTTGTTTCCTCTCATTTAATACTTTTGTGATATTAGCATTTGATAGCCTTCATGAAATAGTGAAACTACTTACTAAGTTGTACATTTTAATTCAAGCGAGTATTTCGTAGAACTTGTGTCTTGCCATGTAATCATTAAATAAACATAGGACATGCATGTTTAAACCCTATTTCAATGTGCTTTAGGGGTGTGTGAACGCCATGATTTAAACTCTAAGCCATCTTGTATCGAATATATAAAATATTTTTGATACATAGTCGGAATATTTTCTCTATTAACTTAATAGTTTTATGCTCCAAATAATAAAATTAATTTAAATCAAAAGTTTTCAAGTTAGAATAGAAAATTCATAGTACTCATATTTTTTAAGTTTGTGAAAAAAAATAATTTAAAGTTTAGTTAAAAAAATCTACTTAAAAATCTGCTTCGATTAAAATTTTCGAGAGCTTTCACACCTCTAAAATATCACATCAGAATATAACCGAGAAACTGCCCGTCTTTAGATTTTTTGTGCTGCCAAAGTGTACAATATATTTGTAAAAGGGTGTGTTTATACACAATATGTTATGTTGTCACCCCTGTATTGATTTATGGGATATATATTTATTAAAATATTTAAAATATGATTTATTTCGATTGTAATTTGTTATGTTTTAAAACTATTTTAGATAGAAAAAGGTATATGGAAAAGTAACTCTCCAAATTAAAACTGGATTTGAATATAACAGGGTTAAATATGTTAACATATTTTTATACAACTTAAAAAAATAATATATATAACATGTTTTATAAAGTGTAACAAATAATATATGAAAGAGTAGGTTTATAAATTAATAATCTTGTTGGTGAAATGTAACATATTTATTGGGTAATCGAACAAAAAGAAGCTTAATATTATAATAATGTAGCACTTATTTCATACGTGAAAGAAAACTTTGAATCTCGAGGGAAAATATCCACAAAAATAACTTGTTTAATAATGCTTGGGCTTGAAAATCATGTAATGTAATTATTTATAATTTACGTTAAATTTATGTAACTGTTATAAATCACAGTATTTTTTTTGTTACTTTCCTTCTTTCTTGTACTTCCTTCTATATTCATATAATCTTTGTCAATTTCTTGTGTTTGTCTTTTTATGTTAATTGTTCCTTATTCGTAACTAAAGCTTGATTCAAATGTTCGCCGAAAATAGAAAGGATATACTTGAATGGTGCAGCAATTTGCACGCTAGAAGAAATGTATGTTGACCCATGATGCATTTTAATGCAAACTTAAAACAGCTGACTATCAACATATTTAATTTTATAGTGGATAAACATATATTTAAGATCATTCTCCCAATGGATATTATCAAATTATAACGCTGTGTCGTGGAACAATCCAAAACATCGATAAACACGCTTTACATTAATAGGTTATTTCAAATCTCCTCACAACGGCCAACGAAGCTGTCTGTTAGCTCCTTGCTTTACAGCGCATGTGTTGTCAAATACGCATGCACACTGATTTGAGTTGGTTGGTTCTGAAATTTGATTGTTTTTCCCGTTGTCGAAGACTCAGAGCAGACAAAACAGAGATGAGTTGAATTTTAGCAAAACAGCTCATCCAGGTAAGGTATAAATCTTGTGATTGGTGTAGAGCTTACCATACCACATGACCCCCGTTTCTGTTCGTTGCTTCTTTTTCGGTGAACGTGTGAATCCACATTTACTTCATATTCATATATCTCCTCATTCTTTACTAATTTCCTTTTTTTTACCTTTTGTATTATTTTTGGTTTCCTTTTTAAGGAAGTTGAGTTGCGCGAAGTTTGAACGTAAAACAAGATATATCTTTTTCAAATTTGGTTTATATGCACATTATTGAAAACTCGCAATTTAAGAACAGACAAAACTTTTTTATTTTGTGCTCTTTTAAATTAATAAAAAGTTTCATGTGTTTTCTCATTCATAGTATTTTTACCATTTGATTTTCATGTCTTTATATGATGTCTTCTTTTTGTGGTCTTTTCTTTTTAATAGGGTGTTGCTTACTCCTAATTAATATTCGTGAAGTTTGAAATATTTTGTCTTGTTGGTAACGCCTGGTTGTTTAAGTGTTTTTCATGTGTTCCAAATTATGTATCGTTCAATAAATGTATATTAAAATGTTGAGCATTTGTTCCCACCTACCTTCACCATTTTACCTTTCTCTCAACTCCTCGGAGAGAGAAGTACTGTGATCATAAAAACAAAACCTAATTCGAGATTTTGATAAATTAATGTTGAAATTTCATGACCCACTGACACCGAAAATTGGTTTTACGCAATGCCGTCTGTCATTGTGTCTATATCTCGGCCTAGATCCGAAACCATTTTACCGACTGGGCTAAAACTTTATATATAGTGTTGTTTTAATAAAGTTCCATCGGATGTTTTCGGAATTAGATATCCAACCCTAAAATTAATGGTAGTTTTACTGATGGATAAAAAATGACCTTCACATAATCAGCTCTTATGATTTTGATTAAATAGTGTATCTAGACTATCCAACACCTTAGCTAAGTCGATAGCTGTCCGTCTACTGAGTTGATCCCTGATTCGATTCCCGGCATGGCCGAAAAATTTATCGTTGGCGAAATGTGGGTTTATCCTTTCACAGTTATGATTTAACGGCCAGGGGACGGGATGTTGTGGTTGTCCTAGTCTTAAGTTAGATTATTATATGACATGAAGCTACGACATGCCTAGCAAGCCGGTAGTGGAAAATATATGACTTTAATAAAAAACTGACCCAGGCCGCAGGATGGAACAGTAATGGATAAAAAAAACAAGTATATCTAGCTAGAAACTGTTTAACATTACAAACAAAATGGGGGCTCTCGGTTTCCCATGAAAATAACTCTGAGTGCTTTGTATAAGAATAAACTTCCAAATGGCTGAATACGTAATATACTGGACTATTCTTTCAGCTTGAATAAAGAGTAGAGATCACCAGAAATACCTGATAAGTCTAAGCACACCCTTTCCAGGTATGCAATTACCTAGGAAAATATGGAGTCGAACGAGTCATGCAAGATTTGACTAGCGGAGAGTGGGCGATAGCTCGCAACGCGATTGCCAAGCACTGGAACAAAGAACGCACATAACTTCAGGGTGTCTACCATCTGGGGAAATTAGAAATAGCCGAGAATTTGAAGTGGTCGGTAAAATATGGAAATTAGTCGGGAATTTGGTAAATTAAAAAAAATATCCGGGAAAATGTTGTTTTACTCAAAATTTGAAAAATAATGATCATTAAATCAGTAAATTACATTGTGATTCAAATTGTCTTTTTTTGTTTGTAGCTGTGTAATATATTTTATCATTTTTCTAATTGCTAGTATACTATGTCAATACAAATACATTTTTATTTTAAAACTTATTATTATTTGTAAAAAAAATTTGACAAAAACTTGGGGGGGGATAGAAAGGTGTGATATACTCTTGGGTCAGGAATTTTAGGAAATAATCAGGGGAAATCGGGGTAAAAGTCAGGAATTTCATTGGTCAAGTTGAGCAGACACCATGAACTTGCGAAGGTCACCTCAGGACATTCCAAGGGTCCTTGAATGATTTCACAACAGCCACACTAGAAGGAGTTATCTGGTAACTCTCGCTGGACACTGAATTTATTGTATTTTATTGTACTGACTGTACAGTATTTTATCACATTATTTTACCTCTCACTTGATCAATTTATACACTCTGAAAAAAAGATAAGCTGAATAAATGTAAGCTAAAACTCTCAATGAAAATAAAACTTTAGAAAAATACTTGTGTCTGAGAGGGTGTGAGTTTGAAAGGGAGCGAGGGAGGCAAGGGAATTATTTCCATTGGCATTAAGGCGGGTGCATTTCCTCCTGATCTATTTCCCTCCCCTTATTGTATATTAATAATAGATTCGGTGAAGTTTCAGGATATAAGATGGGAACTTGCCGTTAGGACATTTTGGAGGATTCAATTGGGACGAGGCAACAAGCCTGTCAAAAGACAGAACACCTAATAGTGTTGGATGTACTAGTTAAAAAAAATATATGTAAGGGCTACCTCAGCATTTTCTTTAGCAGAAGAAAGTTCGACAGGATAGTACTTGCCATGATAAAATTTCTAAATGAAGATTAATAAAATTGGCCAGATTGATTTTTTTTCCTAAAAGCTTATATCACTGTACAGTAATTAATTTTATATCAATATGCAATTATATTAAAATTAATTTTATTTTTAAATTAAAGTCTAATACTCCAGCGAGTAGGTAACTTCAGCCTAATTTTCATAGGAAGAGCATTTAGAAAATAAACAATATTTCCCTGGTCAACTTTCTTAACATTTTACTATATTCTTGTTATATATTAAAAAAAACTATATGTTAAAGTAGATCTAGTATCTTTTCTACCTCTTAGATAAGATGGTCCTTCCTACCTATGAAAATTGGACTGTAGCTTTAGTTGTTATGGAATTCCCTATCAAATAAAGAAGATTTTTTTAAAATGTTTACAACACAAAAAGTCCATTGTAATCTCATGAAATAAAATACATAAAAAAGTTACACAGCATAAATTGTGTCATAAAGTCTTAGGTTTTTGGACAAGTTATTTTTGTTCCTTACACAATACATTTGTCGCGATATGGCACAAGAAATGGTTCAAGAAATGGTTCAAGAAGAGTTTAATAAAATATTAGCATTTTGTCCACATATCATAAAAGTAATTAATGATAAATATCTGGTGTTTTACCACCGAGTGTCAGTTAAATTAGCTTAGGATATTTGAGATTTACTAAACTTTTTTTGATTTCATTCAAGATCCTGCAAACTGCAACACACATTCTAGAATGGCAGCTGCATTGAGCGCTAACTGATTGTGATCGCTATGTGGGTATATTTAATTCCACCTCCAGTGATCATTCTGCCAACAATTCCACAAATATATTAAGATTGATACATAAATACATTAAGGGTGTGCAAAGGTAATTTTTGAAATGTGAAGCAAAGCTCAAAACATGCAAATTCCAAGTTGAATATAAAGGTTTTATTTGCTGTCACAAAATACTACTTTGCATTATATTAGGAAGAAGGTACAGGAAAGGTGAATAGAAACAATTAAAAGGAACGAACACAAAAATGGCTTTTACAATGAAAAGAAGAACACAGTTCACACTTTACACTGCTGACACTGGACAAAGAGGTAATGGCAGCAATGTAAAGTGTGAACTGTGTTCTTCTTTTCATGGTAAAAGCCAAATTGTGTTCGTTCCTTTTATATGTTTCTATTCACCTTTCCTGTACCTTCTTCCTAATATAATGCAATTGCCTCATGTAGCGAAAAGAGGTTTTCCTTATTGAGATAAAATACTACTTTGAAATTATCTAGCAGAATGTAAAAATCAAGAATATACAAAACAATAATTTTACATCTTTGCGTGTGAAAAGTGGTCTCTTTATCTTAAATGAAGAAAAAAAATTTCAAGGGTGTTTGAAAACAAGGTGCTTAGGAAGATATTTAATCCAAAAATAAGATGAGGCTAATGGGAAGTGTAGAAGTTTATATAATGATGAGTTACATGCCCTGTACTTATCACAACACATTGTTATAGTAATCAAGTTACGCGTGATACAGTGGGCAGGACGTGCAGCAAGAATGGGAGAATCTCAAACCTTGTTCAAGGTACTGACTGGCAGACCCAATGGGAAGAACTAGACGCAGATGGGAGGATAACATTAGAATAGACCTGAAAGAGATAGGGTGTAATGAGGTGGACTGGATAAAACTAGCTCCAGATAGGGATAGTTTGTGTAGTTTTTTTAAGATTGTCACAAAGCTTTCGAGTGCCATGGTGCGCTGTAAGTAATGAGAAAGACAGAGAGAGGAAAAACAAAGCCAACATTATTATTTTATGCTGACATCTGAATTTATCTCTGCTTACGTTATATATGTCATTTAATCACTATTCGGTGTTAAAATACTGTTTAATAGCTGTTATAAAAATTATACATTGAAATATGTCATTTAATGAGATATTTCAAATCTATTTATAAAATATGAAATTTTCTTGTTCCTTTGAAATGTTTTGAGAGTGCGAAAGTATTGGGAGGGTAAAAGTATAAGGGAAAGAGATTTGAGCTTTGACCTAGAAAGTATGAAGCTTCACACACCCTTATTAAAACATTTTCATTCCTTAATCCCTAACTTACAACTTCAAGATACATCAAAAATACAAAACAAACACACATGACAGTATCATTAAACCGGTAGTTCCATCAGATCTGAAAAAAGGAATAACTTAAACGACTTGGCGGGGAACACGGCGTTTTAGTCGGCTAAACGTAAAGATCGTACGCACAAAGGTAACGTGAGAAAGTCTTCAATTTAAAGCTTTTCTTGTTGCAATCGTCCAAACTATTCTATTCGGCGTCTTCGGCGAGTTTGCACGGTCTTCTGAACTCCTGACCGGCTTCGTGGATCCATTTGTTTGACACTGTAAGTCGAGAAGAAACAATTGATAAACCTTGATAGATTGATAGAGAAATGAATCGCACAACATTGTCTTTTAAGGAAAATGTACCCTTTGTTTAGCAAACTATAGTAGGATTCTGATATAAAGATATTTTTTGTAATGCATTTTACTACTTTTTCATGTTATGCACATGTGTACTAATTGCGCTGATGAGTTAGGGATGAGACAGGTTAAATTTAGAGGAAGTGTACCCACATTTGCTGTAGGGAGGGATATGAAGGGTGGAAAACTATTTATGAAAAACCACCCTCAAAACACCCGACCGAGATTAAAACCTCGATGTCCCCATCATTGGTAATCCAACCTAATGGGAGAGTTATGCCTTAGACTGTGCGGCCACCAAAGTAGGCTCTTAATGTTATTTTAAATGTATTGATAATATTATCACAAGTGATACATATGTGAAAAGTATATCTTGTAACTTTTGTAAATGTCAATTATTGTCCTTACTACTAGAATCCTACTATGGCAAGCCTACCTTGTCTGGTTCCACTACGGTGTAGCTTATAAGATAGGGTCATAGTGTAATCAGTCAAGGTAAGACCGCCATATTTCATGGTGACAAATGAATAACCTCTTTTCACTTTTTAGGTACACAGACACAATATGGGAAAACGAGCACAGTTCTCATTCTATGGTCGATATTGATGTCCCTCGACAAAGATGTTGGAAATCGCAATACACCGCATCGCACACCCTCCTGAAGAGTTCCGATAAAACAAACCCTGAGCCGAGGGATTGGGTGGTACAGATTATTTCCTTAAGAGATAATCATCGTCATATTAATACAAAATAAATAAATAAAATACTATGGTGGCCATAAAGTCTCAGGCGTCACTTTTAAAATAGACTGGACAGCCGATGATGAGAAGATTGGGGTTTGAATCCCCAGTCTGGTAAACTGAGGGTGATTTCATCTAAATAATTTTCCACTAACTCCCTTTGTGACAAAGTGGGCACACTTCCTTTAAAAGTAACCCTCTTCATCCCTAATACATTAACATAATTAGTATGCATAAAAACCGAATGGGTTGTGGGTTGTAAGACGCAGTGATGAAAAAAATAAATAAATAATGCCCTGCAAGAGCCCTTAACTTCCCACTCACCCCATTTGGATCCGGTGAGCACGGGGCAGGCGGCGTGTCTGGTCAGGTAATCCCCTTCGCCGTTAGGATGAAGATTGTACCAGAAGGCGGCAGTGCCCTTCTTGGGGTACAGTGCCAGGTGGATGGCCGGGAATACCGTTGCGCCGCCTTGTTCTACGTCGCTCATCTAAGACAACAAAAGAGTCTTAATAAGGTCGTGGCGCAAGATTGAAACACCTTAAAGATAAAGTGAAGCTATTCCTTCAAGCCTTAAAACTCCGCAGCAGGGATATTAACTCTGTAAAGGTGCGAGTCCTATGGCTCTCAATAAATCTTCTCCCCTACCCCCTCCCTATCATCACTCTTTTTAACCAAATAACTAACTAGCTTGATAAAAGTATGAAAATAATTGTACAACCATTTGTTAGCAATCTACACATTCTTACAAAGAAAGTATATATGATGTCCACTTCGGAACACAGCTTGGTCGCAAGAGAATGACTTAGGGGTCACACATATAAATAGCTTGATTTGACATTTTGACACAGCCTTGTCGTAGCACCCAAGTATGGTCCGTGCTGTTATTAATGACATATACCTACTTTCCTCTTTATGAATCTCAATGTTTATAAAATATGAAAACCTGCATAAGTGGCTGAACGGTTTAAAAGGTGTGACTTGTGTTAGATTGGCCCACTCCAGTTGGGTAAGATTAGGGTTTTGAATCCTGTTCGGGTCTACTGAAAGTGTTTTTTTTTCTAAAATGGTTTCTCACTCTCCTTCCATACAAATGAGGATATATCACCTCTAAAATGCTTCCTTCCTCATACCTACTCCATTAGAGTAATTATCATGTACACAACCTGAACAGGTAGTAAGAGGAGGTGATAAAAACACTCTTTTAACGAGGTTGTTTATTACAGTCCTGACTTTACGAGACCCAAATAACTCGTATGAGTAGCGGTGTGAATACTCAGGTGACTCGCTGTTTCCACATAATCATCATCATCATCAACTGTTACCAGCCTGTAGCCGGGTCACTTTAGTAAAATGCCTCCATCTTCCTCTATCCTTCTACCACTCTTACTCCTTTAATTGCACACTT
>CABFWB010006903.1:0-28972 GCA_902151455.1 Timema bartmani
GGTTATTGTTTCCTCTACACCTACACATGTATAATAAATTTCAAAGTGTAAGATATATTTGTGAATATATATTCTATAACGGTCTTTTTTTTGTAAATAAATATTCCAAGTATCCATTATTTTCAAGGTGAGAGATATATTCTAAAACTGTTTTGTTTGTGTTTTAACGTCTACACACCCTCCTTCCTATCCTATAAATACAAATTCATTTAACTTATAAACTCAGTCTCCAACATCATGTACATGTTCTCGGCCATCATCAGTGGTCCTTCCGGCTGTGTAAAGTCACATTTTATGGCCGACTTTATTCTCCACTTGGAAACAATGAGTGACGTTAAATTTGATAAAAATCACCTGGTTTTATGCTTTATGGCAACCGAGATTTGAACAAGACGGGACAGGTCCCCGAGTCATATTCTGTAAGGGCTTGCCGGAAGCAGATGGTGACAGTAATGACTTTCCCCAGCTGATTATCCTGGATGACCTGATGCTGAAGCAAACATAGTGGTCGTAGATCTTTCACCAAAGGATGCCATCATCAAAATATTAGCGTCATGTACCTTACACAAAATATATTCCACCAGGACAAAGGCCAAAGAGACTTCCTTAAACGCACACTATATCGTACGTTTTAAAAATCTCAGGGATAAAGCCCAGATTCAACACTTTGCATGTCAAATCTGTCCTTAAAACCCACGTGCTTTACGAGAGGCTTACCCTGTTGCTAAAAGTACTCCCCACGGTTGGGGTCCTGCCTCCCTTACGTGTGCTTGGATGTTGGAGTGTTTTTAGATTCTCCTGTTTTACGTACAGATGGAGCCCCCCATGAAGAAGAAAAAAGGAGTTGCATCGGGGTCCGCAGAAGACCACCGGATGAGGCGTTGAAGAAGCCCGGGCCCGGAGAGCAATCGGGCCCGATCATGAGTAATTTGGTGGCGAGCGTCGGGGGATCAGCCATCATCAGCAGGCTTGTGCAGCCCGTCTTGTCAGTGGGAGTCTAAGGTTTCCGTTCGCGGGGACTGATGCTCCTCCATTCATGAAGGAACTGGTGCCAGGGGCAAGTGGTCTGCCACAAACCCGAAGACCGGAGCTTTAGCGGCAGTTCCTCTCTCCAGGGGCAACAAGCCTGCAGTCAATGTCGAAGCCAGCGGGATCATTCCAACTCCCAAAGTCAAGCGTGCCGCTGGCCGAGCCCACTAAGAGTCGGGAGACAAATCGGCCCTTTCCAGGACCAACAAGGCTGGAGCAACCTCCCAAGTTACCGGAGAGGTGGTTGCAACAAGCAGCCAACCTGGCTAAGTCAGCAGGCCCCCCTCCAACTACTGGAGGTAAACGTGCCAATGGCGGCTGCCAACAGGATTCGCTGGACCTTCTTGGGGTGACTGACGATCCGGGCCTTTACAGGGCTAACACGGTGGCCAACGTGACCTCCCCTAAAACCGGGGAGGTGGGTGCAAATGGCCATGTTGATGTCAGCGGGACCCCTCCAACTACCGAAGGTGTGCCCGCCGCTGATGGAACCACCAGGGCATCCGGTATTGAATCATCGGACCATGGCTCGGTGGTCAAGAACTGGCCCCCTACAAAGCGTCGGCAGCAATGCCGATGTGGACGAATCTAGCCGGTTCCCAAATAAAGTAGGTGTGCGTGTCGCTGACGGCCAAAAATAACTGGAGGCCCTTTTCATGGCAAACCGGGAAGTATGGCGAAAGCTCCGCCAGCATGATAGGTGGAAACCTAACGGTGCCATCGAAAGCCAAAACCAGGGGGAACCCAGCCGTCTTTCTTTGGTAAAGACCACTGGAAGTGGCACTGACGCAAGCATGAGTGCAAGGGCCTCAAAACCCGCGTAAACTCCGACCACTCCCACCAAGGGGAGTCGGTAGGTAAGAAACGCCCGTCTGATTTTTCTTCAGAATTGGAAGACCAGGTAACACGTTTCGCGTGTGTCGACAGTTCGTGCGATTCCGTGGATGTGGAGGGACTCTCTTCAGGACCAGATGTCCCGTTGATGCATGATGATTGGAGCCAGTTGTCCGATGATGAGACTGAAGGATATCAAACCGTAAGACTCCACCAAAGGAGCAAGGTCGGCACACCAGGAAGCTACTGGGAGTCCAAACCTATCCATTAAGGCGGTATCTCTGGTGATGAAAGTGAGATGAACGGTTGCCTGGCCCAGGATGCACCAACGTTGGGCAAATGTGGGAAGCGGTGGAAACCTAAGGGTAACAATGCAAGCTGTGCCTCACTCCAATCAAGTACTAGTGGTTCTGGGCCGGCTCATAAAGCCAAGGAGAAGATCCCTCCCATCATCTTGTGTGATGTGGAGGACTACTCCAAGGTGGCGAGGGCTATCCAATCCAAGGTTTGAGACCCTGTGGAGTTGTTCAGACAGGCAGGGGATCAAATGCGCCTATGTTCAGGTTGAAGGAAGCTTACCGTGCCCTCCATAAGTTCTTGCCGAGCTTGGGTATCCAGCATTGGTCCTAATGAGTTGGGACGGGAGCTAATGGTCAGGGTCGTGGTGAAGGGACTTTTGACACGGTAAAACCCTGGCGACATCCAGGAAGAGCCGGTGAAGATGGGTTTCCCCGTCAAATTCGTCAACCAGAAGTTCTCTAAGAAGCAACAAGATATAAGGACCAGAGAAAGGCAGTGGTTGCTGAGAGTCGTTGTCTCTCTGACTGCCGGGGAGCATACCACAAGGATATACTCCATATCAGTCCTGCGCGTGCTCCACGTAAAGGTGGAGAAGTACAAGTCTCCCGGTGTCCCAGTTTAGTGCAAGAACTCTTTCCGGATTGGGCATGTGTGGAAATATTACCGTGCTAACCATAGGTGTGAGCTCTGTTGTGGGGACCACGAGAGTGGCGAGTGTTCAGAGGAGAGACAATCCCCCTGAAGGTCCTGCACTGCTCAAGAGCACAATCGTTGGCGTGGCGGGGCTGTCCTACGCACAAGTCCTTCTGGATGGCAGGGATTTTGCGGGCCTACAAGGATCAAGAAGGTAGGACGAATGGTACTAATCGAAGGCCAGAAGTCCTCGGGACACTTTGCAGTATGGAGGGTGACCATGACTCTACCTCCAACACCAAAGCCTCTTGTGCAATCTTTCGCCAGTGTGCTGTCAAGGAGACCAACCCCCCACCTCAGGCTGAGGCATATACCAAAGTCACCTTACTGGAACCAGGGGCATCCGTTTCTTTCCTCTCAGTTGAGGACCCGTCTAAGACCGCTCCTCTCTCGATCCCAACCCACATTTCCCACTCCCCGCACCCTGCTCCTCTAACCCCTTCCCTTCGCACCTCTCCAACCCTTTCCTACCACTACCCACTCCTACTCCTTACACCCCTGCCACCTCCACACCCAAACCACTCCCCACACCTACCCTACAGAGTGAGAATTCAAAGCTCAAAAATTGCATTGAGCTAAGCAAGGGCATTCTGAGACTAGATCTATTGGATTTTTCACCAAGTATCTTGGGGAAAGTCCAGCAATCACCAAGGAGTAACCGCGGACATCTGGTCATAGAGCATATCATGTTCTACCTGGTCTCTCGTGGCACAACACCTGAATAGAGGACCCCCAGTGCTGAAGGATCTCACTGTCGCACCCTGCATAGCTAATGGAGTCACGAAGAAGAAGGCTTAGATTAAGAGTTTACTGGCAAAGCATCGTGTTGACGTAATGCTTAGGGAGATACTCACTTGCGCTCCGCAATGAGGTTCTCATTAACAGAGTCCATCTGACAATCGGAGTGACAGAGCGGGGGATGTGGGAAGGGCTGGGAAGGCAGTCCTGGTCCGAAGGGGCCTTGACTATCACGTTATCTCGTTTCCTCCCCTCAAATATATGGAGGCAACGACCATCCAAATGTTGACCTCTACCAGCCCAGTGCGTCTCATTTATATCTACTTCCCTCTCTACCGCCAATTAGAGAGCGCTACAAGGTCCGACATGGAAGTGCTGCTTCTTTGTACCATGCCTGTTTTAATCGGTTGTGACTTCAACGCTGAGCAGCCTTCATGAGGACCTATAATTATGTGCGCTAGTGGTGGATTAATCTGCGACGTCATAGATCTAAATTACTTGGTGGATTCCGGCCCTCCCATCCCACCCACTTCCCTCACAATCACCTTAGTTTCCAAGACATCTTGGACTTAGTTGTCTTTCAGAGGTATCAGAAGTTGGTTAGTTCTAAAATCTCTAGCTGAGATAGACTTGAATCATAATCCCATTGTTGTGAACCTTGAACTTTCTGTGTTTTTCATAGACCTCCCGAAAAACCCGACCTTAAGCGCATTGAATGGAACAGCTTCATGAATGTGTTGAAAGAGAGATTGAGACCCATCCCCTACATTTCAAACAGCAGTATAAATCGATCGCGGTGCAGAATTCATAACCACCGTCATCAAAGGGTCGCTCGAAGCTTTCACGCCGAGGCAAAGTATTAAGAGGACGCCACATGCTTCTTTGCCAGATTCTATCCTCAGGCACCTCCAGGAGAAAAATCTGTTTAGGAAGGATTAATAAATCTCAAGGGACCCAGTAGACAGGCTATCTGGAGCCGCAAAATCCATGCGGTTAGCGAGATGGTCCAAGAATATCGAAACAGTGTCTGGGAGGACAAGATTGAGAGCCTGAGCGTAAAGAATATGTCCCTTTCGTGAATCTTGAGGAACTTGATGCGGGTCCCCGCACCAAGGCCACCTATTGTAAAACGTAACGGGGTGGCCAACTATGACCAGGAGAAGACCAATGCTCTTGCTAATGTCTTAGAGAAACAATTTATACCGACTGGCGACCCGTCAGACCAGATGCACATTGCGCACGTGACTCAGGTCATCTGTGCGGTGTCGTACAGACCTTAGGATGAACCTGAACCCACGGAGGTGACAGAAATGTCGCGGGCGTTAGCACCTCTAAGACTAAACAAGGTTCCCGGACGCGACTATATCAATAACGTTGTCTTCAGAAAGCTGCCCTTGTAGGCGATTAACTTCCTCGTGGAGGAATTCAACGCCGTTCTGTTCCTGAGTCATTTCCCTGAGCTCTGGAAGCACGCCAACGTCCTCTGCTTTCCTAAACTGGGTAAGGACCCGGCCCTGGCTTCGTCTCACTGACCGATCAGCTTGCTAGACTGTTTGAGCAAGTTGTTCGAGAGAATTCTACTGACGAGATTTACCTTACATGTTCACGAGGCGAGTAGCATGGTGGATGGGCAGTTCGACATTTGGGCTTAAGTCTCACCAACTCGTCCAGCTCATGGAGCAGGTCATGAGGAACTTCAACATCAACAGGCTGACTGGTAATCTCTTTATCGACGTGGCAAATGCCTTTGACCGTGTTTTGCACGAAGTTCTTTTTTTCAAACTCTTCTACCTGAACTTGCCCTTCTAAATAGTTAAGGTTGTCAATCCTATCAATCCCACCGGGACTTCTCCAATACCTTTGTGAACGCCACTTCCCAAGTCAGAAGCATTCCGGTTGGAGTGTCACAGTGTTGCCTCGTGGGCCAGGTGATTTTCAGTCTGTATGTAAACGACATTTCTAAATTCTCAGACACCAAGTTGGCATTGTATGCTGACCACACAGCACTAATAGTGGAGTTGTGGCGAGGGCAGTTGATGGGAAGGCGATTTCAGACGCACCTGATGCAGTTGGAGGGGTGGATTACCACGTTAAGTACAAGTATTAACGTGGAGAAGAGCATAACAGTGATCTTCACAGGGAAAAGAAATGTCTACAGGCTGGCCTCATTCCAGCTGGTTGGAGAGCAGATCATATGGGTGGACAGTGTTAGTACCTGGGAGTTACGTTGGACACCAAACTGATTTGGTGACTACAATGCACAGAGAGACTTAACAAGGCGCGACACAGGCTGGGAATTCTTGGCCCACTGCTTAACAGGCGTAGCGCCCTGTATATAAGGGGCAGTCTGACTTTGTACAAGCAATTGCTCGGCCAATCCTCAACTATGCGTGTCCTGCTTGCGGTCACCTGGTGTACACGTATATGAAGAAAATGAATGCATTCCAGAGCAGGTGTCCGAGGATCATTTTGGACGCACCTTGGTACGTTTGGAATGTGACTCTGCATCGTGACCTGGATATACCTACCATAAAGAACCACCTACGGAAGCTGGCGCAGTCCTTCTACGTTAGACTTCCTGGTGGCACCAAATCTCCTATCCAGGGGCTTGGGAATTACCTCATCGATCCTGAAGGGTACCAACGACGTCCTAAAGCTCCCCTCGGATAAACGAAAAGTATCAAACAGTGATTTGGGATGCTCTCACACAGCCCTTCATTGAGTAGTGCCTCCGCACGTTATTCCGTAAACACTTATTCGGTTTCCAAATATACTTTTTTTCCAACATCAATATTAACAATATGTTTCAGAAATCTTGCAAAAAGCGAAAATCTGTTTTTTTTTAGAATCTAAAACCACAAGGTGTGACCAATTAGTCAGTACGGGTTTAATTTGCTCTGGTTCTCCTTTGTGGGTGCAGCACAATATTTTATAAGCAACTGCGACTGCGTTTACAGATCATTTTATAACCATACTCCGAAAGTGCTTAAGCAAGCCCCTCTGTTGCGGTCGATGCATCGCATGAACGTGCAACAACGTGTCACCAATCTGAAAACTGCAGTCAAGAAAGTGCTTGACTCTGTTTACGAATCAGCCTACAACATTTTAAAAGGGAAGGTGCCGCTGAAAAATGCACAGAAGACATATTTACTTGCTCACAAGCAGGTGTTGCGCCAGCTCTTCAAACGAGGAGAGTGCTGGAAGAAGAATAGACGACTACTCGTTCAGAAGGGGTGACCGCTTCAGCCCTAACTTTTAGCCCCATTAATCAGCAGTGTTCTAGGTTACTTATTAAACAAGTAGATAGTGGAACACATGAAAAACATGATATTAGTGTTCCCAGAGTCATTACGCCGTTACGAGAAACACCACCAACAAGCGGCATCGGCCACCAATCTTGTGGTCTCCAATCTGGACAAAAAAATGAAAAA
Source organism: Timema bartmani (assembly GCA_902151455.1). Taxonomy (NCBI): domain Eukaryota; kingdom Metazoa; phylum Arthropoda; class Insecta; order Phasmatodea; family Timematidae; genus Timema; species Timema bartmani. The sequence goes on from CABFWB010006903.1 coordinate 7,026, forward strand.
AATCCTCGCTTCAAAACTTGATAAGTCTAAGTGGACTTTATACCAACAAGTACTACAGAGCAATATGCACTTTAGTATGCAACATTCACCGGCTCAAAATAGTGCTACAATCATCCCTGAGGTTTCTGTACTTCCCATCCCTGCTGTACTCAATACTGTAACCGTACAAGCACGTAAAAAAGCCGACATATAAACATATGATTTACCAAGGTGGTATTTCTTGGGACGCAAACGAGGAAGTGAGTATTACCAATACGCCTCTCCCTAGATCCAATATCGTGGATATAGTCAACGTTCTGTTTAGAGCAATAAGATACAGCGAGCCGTTGGGGTGGAGAGAGTTTCTCACAGCGCTCCAAAAAAACAAACGTCCTAAAATAATTTATTGTCAATCAAAAACGTTTGGCACCCATCAGACATCCGATGCCCGTACCCCAACCACCTTACACCGTTGCAACACCCTTAGAAGAAGAAAGTGAAAAGGGTGGACGAAAACGAGTGCTTCCTTTCCGAGCTTAATGGACCGTTTAGCTGACATCTACGACGACCTTTCTCTTCCTGCAGGGTTTGTAGGGGCGGCATCTCTCATAAAGGCGTTCAAGAAAGATCCGGACAAAGTACGAAAATGGCTACGTGAGCTGGACGCTTGTATCCTACATAAACCTATGATAAAAAGTTTCCACGGAACAATTACGCGGTGTCAAACATTTACGAACTCTGGCAAGCCTATCTCAACGATATGCGAAGTCTCGGCAAATACAACGACGGTACTGTGTACTTGCTCAGTATATCAATATAGCCTGGGCAAGAACGCCTCCCTTAAAGGTGGGGAGCGTCGTGAGGGACGCTTTTCAGGACATTTTCAAACAAAGTGGGCGTAAACCTTTAAGTTTACAGAAGGACAAGGGGACAGAGTTAACGTCACGTCTAGTCCGGAGATTTCTCAATAAAGAATGCGTCTATTATTACACCACCTATAATCCAAACGTGATGGCAATCATCGTGGAACTATGCAATAGAGCTCTGAAAGGGTGCATGTGGCGCAACTTTACCAAAAATAACACGTACCGCTATGTGGACGTGCTCCAAGAACTCGTCGAGGTTTACAACAGCGCAAAACATTTCAGAATCAAGATGGCGCCTGCAGATGTTTCAGAAACCAATGTGCTTTAAGTCAGAGAAAACCTGTATGGTAAGCGAAGCCCAAATTCACGTAGTAAATTAAAACTCATGGTCACTGAAATGGTGCTTATTAGCAAATCAAAAATGCTTTTCGAAAAACGCTGCGAGGGCATTTTGAGCGAAGAAATTTTCAAAGTCAACAGTGCTATGTTGCGACAAACTGTCTTCTACATGTAGAATGATCTTGATAGCGAGGAGGTGGAGAGGACTTTTTACGAACCTAAATTGCAAACGTACGTTCCGAAACTATTATAGATGATGAAATACTACGTGTCAAGGTTAAAGGGGCCAGAAATAAATTGTACGAAAAGTGGAAATATTACTCCTCCAAGTTTAATTCCTTGATTCCTGTCAGTTACGTCGGTGCTTTTTCATGAAGGATCATTTTAACATCACTTTGCCAAGCGAAAGCTCTATGATATATTTCCCGAAAAATGCCCTCGCGAATTTCACCACGCAACTACCTTATCGTCTCACACTATATGGACAGTGAGAAGTCACTGTTGCTGAGTTCCAACTTCAATGTTCTTTGATTACCGTACACGAGGGCCAAAATATTGTATGGTAAAACTGGGTAGACTTTAATTTCGTGGAACAAATATACAAGGATTACATCCCAACTGGAAATTACTGCACTATCAATGACTTGGTTAAAGCCCTAAATTATGTAGAGAGGTTTATAGGGGATTCTGGAGTATTATTCAAGTACATAAACCCTAACAAAAAGGTGGACATTGTCACCACTTCACTATATATACAGCTGCTGACTCAATCTAGTCAATTAAGTCTACAGATCGGTTTCGTTCTTAAGACTAATCTAATCAAAGTTCAAGAGTCACCGTACACCGCCAAAATTCTACTAGGCTTGCCTTCGCAAATGTACATCAACACAGATATAGTCGATCCTCAGACAATGGGTGACAATGTAGCACCGCTTTTACGTATCGTTGGTATCAACAACATAAACTATATCTATGGCATACATAAGACAGTTAGCTACGATCCAATGCACAACGTGCCAGTACTTAGAAGAGAAATAGAAAGCCTGGAAATCAATATAAGAACAGACACTGGTGAACCTGTACTATTCGAGTTTGGAAAAGTGTGCGTGAAACTTCATTTTCGACGCTGCTCAACATGAACTGTACCTACCAAAGATACTACGTAAACCAGAAAAGGACTATCTTCTATCTACCACAGTGTTTCCTATCAACGCGGGCATGGAATAGTAAATTTTTTTCAGTGGCCTTTTCAAGAGCGTCGTACCTTTGCTGAAAATCTGTGCTAAAGCTATTGGAAAATGGGCGCTTCATACAGGTATTGACGTGCTCTCTAAAGTCGCCAATCAGCGTACTCCTTTCAAAGAGGCCTACGCCAAAGTATCAATAAGGCTGGAACAAACCTGAAACGCAAGGTGGAACAGAAGATCGTCACACCGATGTCCATTTCAGACTATAAATAGCGTCGTAAGTAGCACTTACGTCAGTCTTCTGTCGTTAACCGACGTAAAAAGGTCAAGAAAGTAGCGGTAGATATTTTCAGTTGAAATGTATTTTCTACACCCCCAGTCTTTCGAGTGTGCCAGCATTGAACTTGATCTCTTTTCCGTCCCACCCACGCAAACCAGTCTTGAAAGTAGACAGTGGATCCAGTACAAATTATTCTCTTCCCTCACCGATGATTTGCCCATCGAATTTACTGTTACCGGTCAAGGCGAGTTTTATATCGATCTTTCTCAGACCATGCTCTCTCTCTCTCTCTCTCTCTCTCTCTCTCAGGGTGGCTATCATGAAACCCGACGGGGGTGCTTTAATATAGGTGGATCAAATCTCTCCCGTCAACACTGGATGGATTCGCTATTCACATATGGCGATGTGTTTTGAAACCAAAAACTAGTCTCACCGCCCAGCGACACGTATGTTTATAAATCGTGCATTGAGACGCTACTCAATTTCAACAGTGAATCAAAAATAAGACATTGGACTTGCAGTCTGTGGTTCGTAGAAATCCCCGAAACATTTAAAAAGGTTAAAGTAAGCTACAAGGGAGTTGAGGCTAGTCACAGTTTCACTGCAAAAAGTAAGACGGTGGAGCTTTTGGGTTATCTTCACGGTGATGTGTTTAACCAAGAGAAATACCTTTTGAACTGCACAGAGCTTAGAGTCAAGTTGGTCCATTCCAGAGACGGCTTTTATCTTATGGCCATCCCTGAAATCCCGAAATTTAAGTTTCACATCGTTGAAGCCTGTCTTATAGTGTGAAGTGTCAAAGTAGAACCTTCTATACTGTTGGCACATGCCAAAGAATTAAACGTCAGTCCTTCAAAGTATCCCATTACCCACGTGGAAATAAAAAACTCACTATTCTTACGGGTGTGCAAGAGAAATCACTGGACAAAGTATGCACTGGACAGTTATCCAAACAATGCATCGTGGGATTTGTATCAAACACTGCGTTCAACACCACCAAGAACCCGTTAAATTTCCAAACTTATGGCATGAACAATTTCTTGCTGTACGTGGATGGGAAACAAGTGCCGTCAAAATCGTTTCAGCCTAATTTTTCAAGTGGCAACTATGTCATAATCTTCCACACACGGTTTTCTGGAACGGGTATCCATTTCATGAACGAAGGGATCGACATCACATGGGAAGCCTTCCCTAAGGGATATCACTTCATGGCTTTCAATCTCACACCTAATATGTCCACCCGCATGACATCACATTGGAATTTGACAAGGCATGGTTCTCTGAGCAATGAATTGACCTTCACCAGAGCTCTCACCGAAACCGTCAACTGTATCTTGTACGGCGAGTTTTACAACATCATCAGCATCGACAAGGTCAGAAACTTCATGATTGATTTTGGGAGTTAATATAAGACTCTGAGCAATTAATTGACCTTCACCAGAGCTCTCACCGAAACCGTCAACTGTATCTTGTACGGCGAGTTTGACAACATCATCAGCATCGACAAGTTCAGAAACGTCATGATTGATTTTGGGAGTTAATATAAGCGACTTCCCGCCCCTTTGCCCGTCATTTAAATCGTGGACATCATTGTAGATTTCCAGAGCTTCATCGACGATAGCAAAAGGCTTATCGTCAAGTAACTGAGTTTTTTATCTGTATGCGGTACATTACTTCAACATTGGGTATTAAGACCCTCATACGCTATCGAGGAACTTTCCACCCCTTCTAAAAAGCAAGCCGACTATATCGTCAACAAACTGCACGGTATTCCCTCGGATAGCGGTGATGTAGATTACAAACTGCTTGAAATTCTCATCTCCCATGCCACAACGCTTGCATAAACCATCTATGTCAAGGGGGCAGAAAAGAAAAAGTTTCTAGCCAAATACACGCATATGCCTGTCGTATATCTGTACGACATAGGTTGTTCGTCTTTGAAAACACTTAAATTGGGACGCAGCTTCCATCGTTTGGGGACTTCGGGATTGGATGATTGAAGATGGACACGCACGCCATAAGACGTGCGCTGAAAACAAACCCGTGGTTCCGTTCTGAACGGTCGGGTGTTTTCGCTGCTGATCAACTACACGCAAGAATAGCGTGACATGCTGCTCTTGTCATCAACACGGATCCACACACTAAGCCTGGGACGCATTGGGTCGCCATCTTTATAGACAAGAACGGTGTGGAAGAAAACTTTGACAGTTATGTTATTTCACCCCGTATAAAGTCACATTTAGCATTTATACGCAAAAACACTTCCCGCACTTCTCATAACACGATACAGTTTCAAAGCATAGCCTCAGACATTTGCGGCCATTATTGTCTCATGTATTTTTACTATCGCGCCCAGACGCTAAGGTGTGGAGATGTTACAACAAAATGTTCAAGACGCTAGGGTCCTGCTGTCCCTCAAGAGTTTGAATCAAATCATTGTGCACCTAGTCTTTCCCTATAAAAGGGGCATACCAACGGCGTGCTGGCCATAATCACGACAGTCATTGAAGAGATCAAACATCATTGAAGGTCAAGACGTTTGCACCCGCAATTTAAATCCGGTAAAACTGCCCGCCATCACCAGTATTTTCAACACTTTGTTTCCGCAAGATGAAGTCGACGCCAAACGAGTCATCATCAGCATGAGTGTCAAGAACAACTTTACTCTGTATATCCAGTTAGCTATTGTGGAGGAAATTGTGAAGTGTTTAACCGTACAGAGTGGCAAGAACTAGGCAACTACAAGTCGGTCATATCAAAGTTTTTTTAACAACACGCAGCCTCTTCAGAAGATTAGTCTGAATCTTCATGAAATCTCTCTGAGACGCATGTGCAGTGACTGTATGGTCGTCATCAGTGAGAAACAAGACGCCGGACTCAAACGGGTCGCCTATCTAGCACCTAGCTGGGCGCGTCTTTGTGAGGTGTGGGACCTCATCGACGTCACCTTCAACCCACGGGATAAGTGGTCGACACCCATCACACGATATTACACGCTAAGAGAATCAGTGGATGTCATCGAATTCGAACAGCCTACGGTGGAAACGCACATCAGAAATCTGGATATTTTCAGTGCTACCTACTATACACGTTTAGTCATCGGTTTGGACTCTTACATGCTGGATTGTGAATTTAAAACAATTTTACTAACACAGCTAAGAGCTATTGTAGAAAAATGTATTAATGAATATAAGCGTCATTCCAGTAAATGGAATAATAAATATTATGTATGTTTGTGAAACCTTTAATGTATAATAAATATATGTTTGTAATATTGGGTTTTATTCACGCAAAACCTGTTTTCCCTTACCTTATCCCAAAACGTAGTGTAACCAGATACGAGTCTCGGCTTGTCAAGCCACCAAACTTATATATCCCCACATGTCCACGGTAGGTACCAAACATTCAATTTTAGTAGACTTTTGTAGGGGATACCAGCCCCTAACTGAGAATTATAAATTATGTGGGGTTTCCATCTGGATTGTGTATGATAAGAGCTATGTCAATACTCCCGCTATTCTTGTCTCGAATTGTCTTGTCAACCCGCCAAACTGGCACCAGGGTCGCGATTACCTCACTGGGAAAAAGACTATTACCACATAGATGGTGGAGGGTTGCGACATCATTCAAGCTCATGATCTATTCCCATCTCGACTTGTCTTGTCAAGCCACCAAACTGACGCCAGGTATGAGTCATCACGGAAAAACCCATTCCCACATAGAAGATCAACGGAACAAAACTCCATAAATAAACCTTTGCGACATTGAAGGAGCAACAGAGGACAACAGGTCATTAACCCCATGACGTCATGGAAATAACCAGAGGGGAAATGGAGGGTATGTTTTCTCGTGGATGTGGAAAGGGGGTCAAACTTGGAGGGGTGGATGGGAAAGCACTGTAATCAGCGAGTGCTATAAATAATAGCCAATCACAGTGTTGTGCTGAGCTAGTGCTATAAATATCAGCCAACCAATCACAGCGCTGTTTTAAATTACCAATAAATTTGCTGATATTCTGCAGGCCATTAAAGATACCACTCCAAATAATTATAAAAATCTGTAAATTTAAAAAAGTTTAAATGGGACTTCAGGAAATAAGAGGGTCAAGGGGTGTAAAAAACTTTTTGGCATGATAAAAACTTTAAATTTGGAGGGCAGATGACCAAATAAATATTAACATTTGAGATTATAAGTGGGAGTTAGGAAATGAGGTAGAGAGACAGTGATGGAGCTAAAATTTCCAAAACTATACATCTCACAGTGTTAGCCTATTGACATTTGTCAGACGGGTATAAGGACCATCATTAAACCTTATAAAGTTCTTAATTCTTAAATTTTAAAATGAAGTAGAGGAAAATGGGGAGGGAAGATCCCATGAAAATTTCCCAAGCTAATGTAAAAACAATTTTTGAGTTGGTTGAAAATTGAAACCTTGGATATATATCAATGGACCTTCCCAGATATCCGAATGACATCTGAACATTATGAGATTTCAATAACTAATGTAGAACACTATTTTTGATGTGGTTAAATTGAAATTTGATAGGCACTTAGATAGACCATTTAAGATAACCAAATAAATCTTAAAATGTCAAATTGAGAATTTGGGAAATGAAGAAGGGGAGGAGTAGGCCTACTTACTTACTTGCACTATGGCATTAGGAACTCTAAAACTCATTGCCACTTTTACAAATTTACGTCACCTATATCTAACGTGAGCTAGTTCTATAGTTTCCCTCACTACACCCTGTACCTATCTTGAACTAGTTATATCCACTCCACCTCATTACATCCTATATTTATCTTGAGCTAGTTCTATCGAGTCAACTTCACTACATCCTATATCTATCGTGAGCTTTTTCTATCCAGTCCACCTCATTACACCCTACCCCTATCCTAAGCTAGTTCTAGCCAGTCCACCTCATTACACCCTATCTCTTTCAGGTCCATTCTAATGTTATCCTTACATCTGCGTTTAGGTATTCCCATTGGGTTTGCAAGTCAATACCTTAAACAAGGTTCTAGAATCTCCCATTCGTATTAAATGTCCTGCCCAATGTAATATACGAGACTTGATTATCTTAACAATGTATTGTGATAAGTACAGGGTATGTAACTCTTAATTATATAACATCAACTCCCCAGTAGCCTCATACCTTTTTTGGAGCAAATATCTTCCTAACCACCTTGTTTTAGAACCCCTTAGATTTGTTTTCGACATGTAAGGTAAGAGACCACGTTACACACTCATAGAGAGCAACCGGTAAAATTGTTGTCCTGTATATTCTGAGTTTTACATTCCTGGAAAGCCGGCAATATATCAATAACTTACTGGCCAAGTAATAGCGTGCATTTACCTACTTTATTATTCTTCTAATTTTCAATATATCATCTTTATTGCTAGTCAAAATTGACTATGTTAAAAAAACTTTTGATTTAATTTGTGGGAATAATTTTTGCTTTCTCGCACCCCTCGGGTAGAGAAAGTATTTTTATCTTTAAAAAAATACTTGAAATTTTGATAAATATCGATGTTTCATGACCCCCTGGAACAGAAAAAGTTATTTTCGCGATGCCGCCTGTCTGTGTATTTGTATATCTCCATAGAACCTGAACCATTTCATCGATCAGGCTGAAACTTGATATTTAAGGTTTTGATAGGGTCCCCTAAAGAGTTTTTTGGAACTATACATCCAAACCTAAAATTAAGGGTAGTTTACTTAACAACGTTGCCTACTTAGCGAATTCGAAGTGATTTTATGAAGTGAGTTGCATCTTAACTTAACGCACTCAAGCATAACATATTTTACATCGTCTGACATTTCCTACCCCCTCCATGACTACCCTTTCCCTCTTTCACAGATTAGCGTAGCTACCTGTGTCTGAAGGGTACAATCTCCACTCGCCACCCGGTAAGGCCAATAGGTCAGCTTTTCAGTGATACAGATTCAAACCGACTTAGTTTGCTGTATGAGTCTTGTGTTTAGGCGAGTGGCGCTGCTATCATAGATTTGAAAATACCCTCTGGGCTCGTTGATTCACTTTTGAGACATCTTGGTCGCATTCATATAAATAATATAGCATAATATAGTTTATAGGAATTTAATCAATCACGTGGGCTTAACGGCACGGTAGTTTGGTTTAACTGATGAGGTCAGGATTCATATTCTGACTGACGGTTCTGGGATGGTTTTTTCCTAAATAATTTTCACTCTCCCTCCTCGCAACTTCGGGTACACTTATTCTAAATTCAACCTTCTTCATCCCTAATACACTAGCGAAATTAGTACACATATTTATAACTCAAACGGGCAGTAAGATGCGGTGCTAAAATACGGATAGCCCTGGTTAGTAAGATTAATAGAAAATTATAATTTAAAATTAGGATTTTAATACTTGTAGGACATCAAAGGGTTGCGATGGTCTCAAAGACAAAATTTTATATTAAACCCGGGTTGGAAACCACTGAACTAAACTCGAATTTCACCCACAAGCTAATGTTCGAACTATACAAGTGCATTGGGCATTTTCCACTTTATGTTCATCAAAATGTCAGTGATGGATGTTATCATTTATCATTATATTTTATGGCTAGGAGATTTTAAAATGTGGCTTGATCATCGTTGTATATGTTAATTCTCGACAATTAGCCATGGTCAAACTATTATTTAAGCTAAGAATGAGAAATAGGCTCAATAAGCCTAGCCTAGATCATAACAGCCAATGATAAATTTAATTTGGATGTCTGTTTCGGAAATTTTCGAGCTGTCATCTGTTTTACAATACGCGAGAAAGAGAGAAACCTTTGGGTATTTCTTTTTCTCTTTAAGCTTGATAAGACATTGTGATATACCTTACTATTTTATCCTAATTTTAATATATGTCAAGCTATATTATATTTCGTGTGATGAATGGTTACTAAAATACCTAAATATCATAAATATGTACAATACCTTTATAAATATAGGGACCAAATAATGAATATCAATAGGTTATTTCGTTCATAAATTGCAGTAGATGCGCTTATTGACCCTTACGTCTCTTTCTATCTCATTGGTTTCCCCGTTAACGCTATCCTTTTTCTAACCATCAGAGTTGCAATTATCTAGCTCAAAAAGGAACACAATTATTTATTCGAAATAAGCACCCATAATTTATTATATAGCATTCATTGACACAGCTAGTAAGAGCGATATATACTTAAAAAAAAAAGTTTTTAAACCACCCTTTTCCCCCCAAATTATGAAAATTAACATTGTCTCCAAGCTTCAAGAGTCTACATATAAATATCACGCCATAAGTATATTTCCACTAGTGTGGGAACAAGAGTAATTTTATGGTGGTTGTAATAATTGTTGTGAACATCGCCTGCAAAGTTTGAAATAGACAATATATCTGACATGGGATTTGGAACAAATTCAATAACTTTTATACTTCTTAAAATGTTTACAGAAAAACATGAAAAAGTTGTCTTGTAAGAAACTTTATTATTTTGATTTTAAATGAGTACCTATTTTATGTTTTAGATGTTAAAAGAATAGTTCAGGTTTATTTGTGAAAAATATTAATTTATGCATGGTGGCGTTTTTAAGTTGCAGAGGTTTTTTCTTGATTTGCACATTACCCGGTCTTGAGGAGTGTGTCAGCCTCAGACAGTTGTGACGTTGAACACTGAAGAGCTATGTCAGCTTTTATCATTCATATCAAAATTGATAATATACTTCTTCGTTCGTATAGTTCAATAGGCTGGATTGTGTTGCAATTGCCGAGACAATATTAAATGTTTCAAAGTATATTTTATGTGCAACCACAATAAATACACTATCATACCATTTATTTACTTCCGGCTGGAGAAACCTGCTACCCTCACCAGGGGGTCGATCGGTTTAAGGATTACTACACTCATTATACTGTCACCGTTAGTAATAAGGTTGAGGCTCGAATCTTTAACAAATCACCTAGCATAAATTCAACACTTTACCACATTTGATAGCGCGTGTGCCAACCAGGTAAGGTGTCCTGAGTTCCATTCCCGATATGGTCATAGATGTATTATTGATAAAATATCAAATGGGGATTGAATGTTGTTCTTAATCGTGCGCTGATAAGACTATGACTGTAACATGAGCTCCATGGGAAAAAAATATTTTGATTAAAATAACACGTTAAACATGCCAACTAATAATGCGTATTATATCTGAAGATAAAAAAAAGGAGAAATTAAAATAAGAACAGGGCCCAACTACTTTTACTTGAGTATTTCTGGAAGAATTGAGTACAGCCGATTACGATGAACAAAATGTGTAGTCGACTGCTGTTACTCGATTCTTCCCATCACTAGAGCTCACTGAGCATAGGAAGTGAGCAAACACTGCTGCTAATTCACATGAATAAATCTATTGCCAGAATTCATCAAAAGTGTCTCATTTCTCACTATAATTGAATAAATTAAAGCTAGATTTTCAATGTTAATTTTTTTTAACATAGTGACTAAAGTCTGTTCGCTAGCAAAATAAAAGATTTGTATCTTTAAAATTATCGAAGTCGATACATGCTCTAAATTATATTGACCTAAAAAAAATCTTTCAAGTTATATATGGTTGCAAATTAATGTTCTAATATGCACTGCAATCTTTAAAGGGAATGAATACTTAATGTTTAAGAAAATACTTTTACAGACCACTTGAAAAGAAAATTAGAGCACTAATGACAAACTTAGTTTAAATTCACCTATATTGATTTGATTACAAATGAATTTTTAAAGCATCTTCAAGGAAAAAAATAAAAACTATGTTGAACAATAATAATATTAATACAAAGATAGTCATTATCTATAAATAGCAGTAAAATACAGTAAAATGTTATCAATGTTGACTGCAAACAATTTGTTTATATTTTATAGAATGTGCTCCTAATGTCAATTCGTTTAACTTCTGCTACCCTAAAGTATATAATCGAGCAGGACTGGCTGGTATAGGATACGAATATCCTCTGCAGCACATTTTTTACCTTACAATACATGTTAAGTAAAATAAAAACTTATTTCAGCAATGTTTTTTTATTGGAAACCAGAAATAATCTAGAATGCTATGTTTTTTAATATTATTTGTAATGTTGGCAACCTTATAATACTCTACAAATTTCAAATAATTACTTAAAGTTATTTAAATAATTTGATTGAATTAACATATTGATTTGGCTTCACTCTAGTATAGAAGTAGTAAGTTAAGAAGGTTCCATCCTGCTGCCTTCTACCAGAAGTGTGACAAAGCTTTTACGTTAAACGTTCATTCTGTTAAACCAAACCTCAAGTCGGCCATCTGTGGATATGATTCAGGTTTTTTCTTAAAGTTGTTTATTTCAAAACTGTATGAATGGTTACCATTTAGATCGGATACAATTCAGGTTTTTGTGGATATAATTTAGGATTTTCACAAAAGCAGCTAATTACCAAACTGTCGGAACGGATACCATTCAGAGTGAATACAATTCAGGTTGATACGATTCAGGATTTTTACAAACGCAGTTTATTACAAAACTGTCGTAATGTATACCATTCAGAGTGGATACAATTCAGGTTTTTGTGTATATAATTCAGGTGGATACAATTCAGGATTTTTTACTAAATCAGTTTATTACAAAACTGTCACAATGGATACCATTCAGATTGGATACAATTCAGGTTTTTGTGGGTATAATTCAGGTGGATACAATTAAGGTTTTTTCTTAAAGGTGTTTATTTGAAAATAGTCTGATTGGATACCATTCAGAGTGGATACAATTCAGCTCCCCCACATATAACACATATAACTACTTTAATATAATTACTGATATTTATATGGCAAACTACCTCTTTGAAAATATATTCTGTAAATAGTTGACATTTTACATTGGTGATATTTGAGTTTCGCGGTTAATATGCAACACCACGCCGCTAGGTAGCAGAACTCTAGTTAATCGCACCTGCCCCTGTTTTATTACTATAGGAGTGTCCAGTATTAGTATCATAAGGTATTTGTCTATCTATAGTATAAAATACATGCCGTGTCTGTCTGAGGTTTTAAATACTTTCCGATGAGATAGAAGGTTGAAATTTGATATGTGGTTTCCTGGGTATCCGAGAATGATGGGAAAAAATTAAAAGGGGCTGAATATGTGGCCCCCAAAAGTCCCCATACTTACCTTGGGGGCCAAAAACCAAGTTTGTCCCATCGCATTGAAAATCAATTTCCGGGGATTTCTAACGCTGCTTAAACACAATCATGTTGTAACTTTTTCGGCATTCCAGTCGGTTTACCCTAAATCAATACCTAAATGGTATGAAAAATTGTAAAATTGTTGTTTTCCGTTTAATTTTTAAGAATTTTATATTTTGATGTTTTCAAGGCCAATAAACAATATTCCGTCACTAGTTTTTCAAAACTGTAATCAACTGACCCTCAATTGGTACCCAAATGGAGGATAGGGAAGTGAGGGGAGGGAGTTTCCTTGTGGCAAAAAACTAAAAGAATAGACTACTTATCAGTGTGGCAGGAGATGAAATTTACCGGGAGGGGTGAGGACCACCCCAAATCGTAATGAAGTAATGGATCAGCGTAGAGATTTCCAAAACTAAAATTATCAACTATTTATCAGTGAGGTATAAAATGAAAATCTGGTAAGATTGTAAAGAGAAAACACCAAAAGCACCAAATTTTTAAAATCTAAAATTTCAAAATGTGAAGGTGGGTGTGGAGGTAGTGAAATGGGGGATGAAAAAATTTTCCAAATCTACACAAAAAAACTTTTATTCCAGTGTAAAATATAAGTTTTGATGATAGCTAGAAAAGTATGATATTTTAATTAATTTTAAAATTAAGATCTAGGTTGAAGGAGTAGTAATAATTTCAAAAACTAATATAAAAACGTTTCTAAGGTTGGTATAAAATTTAAATACTCACAAGCCGTTAGGACGACCACTCCAAATAATAAATAATCAAAAAATAATGAAAATCTGAAATTTATAAATTGTTTCAAGAAACGGGTATCCAAATTTTCTAAGCCAATAAAGAAAAAAAAAGCTTCTTAATGCAAAATAAAATTGAAATTTGGTATGTAAATAAATATACCTTCTTGGATATCTGAATGAAAATTAAAACATTTACTTTCAGTTTGGAAGAAAATTTAAATTAGCCAAATAGGTATAACATTAAAGTTGAAAGGTTTGAACATAAAAAAATAAGGGGCCGAGAAATGGATGAAAAGTTGGCGCTCCATAAAACTGCTAAACTAATAATAGCAAACAAACAGACAGTTTTAATTTTGTAAAGGCAAATGAAAGAAATCTAAAAATTATAAAAACACAAAAAAGTAAGTATTATCTTAAGGAAGATTCATAGCGCTGCTATTACATAGCTAAGCTTTCACCTATACAGGAGCGACATATAAATGAAAACAAACAACTTCTGGTGGCATAGCTTGGTAAGCCATGGTGCTCTTTGGTTAGAACATTATTTCTCTATGAAGTGGTTCTATGTGTCTCATCAGGAGCTGTAGTAGTCCAGTGGTACAAACATTACTTTTCTATAAGGTAGGTCCTATGTGTCTCATCATGAACTGTATCTGAGTAGTCCAGTGGTACAAACATTACTGCTCTATGAGGTGGTTCTATGTGTCTCATCATGAGCTGTATCTGAGTAGTCCAGTGGTACAAACATTACTTCTCTATGAGGTGGTTCTATGTGTCTCATCAGGAGCTGTATCTGAGTAGTCAAGGGGGAAGCCAGCAGCCAATCAGCTTCGGGGTCAAAGGTCAAAGGTCAAATTGGGGCCATACGCCCCGCTATCTACTGTCTAGTGGTACAAACATTACTTCTCATAATTAATTGTGTTTAAGAACATTCTAATTATCATCATGTTTCATTACATTTCACCAGTTTTTCCAATGGATTTGGTAAGTTTTCTTCATATAATATTCCTTGCAGCTCTCCAATGTCCAGATAAAACTAATAATTTGGTCACTAGACCTATAAACTACTATTTCAAACCAACTTTCAAACCATATAGTCACATGACCTTGTAATCGCTTATTCCACCATCTTATATAATAACTTCTTCTGTGATCAGTGCATTCGTTTAAGTTAACCTTATTACCTCTAGACTAACAACATCCCTGGGTCAGCTGTCGTGCCAGTCAATATATACATTACAATAGAATGTGACTCAAATAAACATCCACCCACAAATCTGAAGACGACATCCAAGCTATTCTAATAGCTAGGGCCAGACAAGACAGATAGACAGACGGACATTTTGTGCTCACCATCGCGTGAGACTGTGGAATACAATTACATTATATTGTTGTTATTATAAGTTCCTTGTCTGCCTGTAACTGGCTCCAACCTTTAATATCATGCATGACAACAGTTTGCCAAGATTATATTTAAAATGACGGGTCTCCGTTCTGTCTCGAACTGCTCTTTTCTCGTTTATTTCGACATGCGATCTTCCTTCTCCCCCTCCCCCATTTGAAGACTTTTTAACTCCAAACTGCCGTCCTAAATGTTCATATTACCAAGTTTAGCTCCGTGATCTATGCCCACCACAGTAATTGTTGTTTACCTGGTTTGATCAGACCAATGGGAGTTGCAAGACCTCACTCGCTCTAACCAAATAACATACCACGAGGATTGCTATGTTATGTTATGTATGTGCTCAAGTCCATGCACACACAGTCTAGTTAGTAGAGTTTGTCAGGGCTCACTGTCCTCACAGTTACTTCAATAGAAGCAAAGTGGTACATAAACATTATTTGATTTTTATTCGACAGTGGAAGTAGGTTAAAATACAATACATCATAACAGACTACCACTTAACTTGTGTTTAGCTAAAATAATAAGTTATATTTACTGTATATACTCACGTTTGGACAAAATATTATCATCTCACTACCCGAAACTAGGAGCGTCACTCTCATCTTGTCCCTACAACTAGGAGCGTCACTCTCATCTTGTCCCTACAACTAGGAGCGTCACTCTCATCTTGTCCCTACAACTAGGATCGTCACTCTCATCTTGTCCAGTCCACCTAGAAATTGGTTTTGAACTCACCCTATATACTCAAGTGGTATTTCCTCAGAACATACCGCTGTCTTCCCACCAAGTTCCTCTAAATTCTTTCTTCCTCAACAGGATAAACAAAGTGCGTAGAATATAACACCCATTGTTATTGACGTACTCGCATATGCGTGGAGGGAGATTGGAAAACCATTTTGTAAATACCCCCCTTAAACAAATTACCCGGATTTGAATCTTAATCTCCCTGTCATAGACAGTCCAGCCTACAGCGAGTGCAGATCTTGAGACCCTTCAGTCACCAAAGCGGCTCTAAGGTTACATTAAAACTATGTTAATTAGTATTTTGAGTTGTGAGCCTTAGGTCAACATAATTTATTTTAGAACTCTGTTTGAAACTTTCTAGATATGGTATTAGAATTGTATTTAGAACATATAATTTATACAAATAGAAACTCCCTGCCAAAACTCATCTTTCCAGCTTAACGGTTTAGAAGATACGGAAAAACCAGCCCTTAGCACTTCACCCCCTTAGGGGTTGAATTACGTAAAAATCTGAAAAATCCTCAAACATTTCTCTTAGATTTTGACAAGGAACACTCATGCCAAATTTCGTGTTTCACTATATAAATAAATCCATACACCCTGACATAATGCAGTGTTGGTGTTTACTGGTGGTGTCGGGAGTGAGGAGGATACAGGGATGTATTCTAGGTTATAAAATATTAGTTTTAATCAAAGCTGTGTACGTTTGAATGTAAAATACTACATCAAGAGCCTAATATGAATAGAAAAGTAGCAAACAATGTTTTAGAAATATCATCTACTTTCTCAGAAATATAATCTAACTGTACTTACTTGTAAAATATAGAGCTTTCTTGACATATGCTACTCTATAAACATTTTTTTTAGATCCTATATATAAAAAATTGCCAGTCAAATAATTTATGTTCAACGTCCTTTGGGGGTTAATTCCTCTCTCTTTCGGAAAATATCTCTCATAACTCAATTTTGTATTCCTAGACCAGGGATTAGCGACACTTTTCCGACCAATGTGCCACTCAGGGGACTCGCTGTATTTTGGACTAGTCTATTGTGTCATCTATTATTGATGTTTTTTAAGGTGGGATGGGAGGGAACTCGAGAAAAAACCAGTGTTTTTGCAGTTTTTATGGCAAAGAACCTTTTTGGCCAGAGTAGATTAAATATTGCTCCAGTACAAACATAGAATTTAATTTTCTTCACATGGTGACCTCAAAATTTCTTGAATTTAATGACAACTTCTTCTATTAATTTAAAAAGTTTGTTAGATAATGTCACCATGCTTATTACAGATATTCAACAACTGTTGATATCAACATCAGAAGAAAATTAAACTCTACGTTTGTACTGGAGACATATTTTATTTATTTGGTCCAAAAAAAGTGTTGCCATAAAAACTGAAAAAACACTGACCTTTTCTTGCGTTCCCCTCCATCCCACCTTAATGGGTCTTTAAAACCAACACTTTTCTTAATCTCCACCTCCTACATTGTTCGGGGTATACGTACATTTGATAATCGCTCTAATGGGGTAGGGACGAGGAAGGAAACATTTAGAGATAATCTACCCGCATTTGCTTCGAAGGAGAGTAGGGAAGCCCTTTAGGAAAAACCACCCTCAGTAGACCCATCCGGGATTCAAACACCGATCTCCTCGTCATCAGCGTGCAAGTCTAATATTAGTTTTAAATATTGCATTTTGAAAGTAATATATTATATTATATATGTTCGGTTCAAACAGTGTTGTCTTCAACACAAAAGATGCACTTAAGTAAGAGCCAAGTGATTTATAGCCGTTGACTTCAAAAATTACTGTGTCACATGACCTGACTGTCGAAATTGTTATTGACTTCAAAAAATGATACCACGTTGGGAAAAGTTTTAATCTTTTTTTTTTTGTTCATGTTAGCGTACCACACAAATCGTGTTCGCGTGCCACTGACATCACGATTCATTACACTCATACAACAATATCGTAATTAGTACAAGTAAGAATAACCAAACTGATAGTAACATTTGGGGGAGTAAAACTAATAAAAACACATCTCACCTCTTTTGGTGCCTCTGCTGGTGGTTCTTTTACGAGCCAGATGTCAAACGTATATTTACGTTTCTTAAAGCTTGACTTTTTTTATAATTACTAACTAACACTAATATTTATTACATTAGCAACAACCAACAAGCCACTAGTATTATAATACTGAATTCTTTCTCCAAAATCACAAACCAATACAGCACACAACCTTTCAGTACACTCAACACTGTACTAACTAGTAATTCGGTGCTGTTCATATTTTGTAAATGTTTTCAAAATGTTCATAGTTACAAAATAGGGCATTGCGTAAGTATGTGTGTAAAAAAGAGGTTGGGGAAAATCCCAGTATTCAGCCTACATAAGGTGCCGACTTCATTTCTGACAGTTATTATCCTTTTATTTACGCTGCTATTTCTTACAATTGATAGCAACAATGTTTGCCCACTTTTCTTGGACCCCACAACCCGACTCGTACTAAGAAACGTCCTTTGTTTACCAACACATGTTTGAATTTAGAAAAAAAAAATATTTGAAATGTTGGCAGCGCTAATTTTACAATCGGAAGTTTTACAAGTTGCATCTTGAAGGTGAATTTTAAAATAATAATTAACTAGTATTTTTTTAAGGCATTTACCTTAAACTGTAGTAAGAGTAAAAAGTTATCTCTTTTTAAAGTATTTGTATGTATACGAGGACCCCTCTTTAGGTAGGTCCAGAACCCCAGAACCCCCACGATCTTGGTCTAGCTGGACTCTAAACTGGTTTAGAGAAAACCCTCTTTTAATAGGTAAATTAATTAAATAATTATTGATTGTTTCAATTATTAAGATTGGAATGAGAAACAGGCTACATAAAGAACGATATGAAACTTTTATTCTGTACATATTTGTAATATTTATTTAAGAAAAGGAGCAAATGATAAAGTCCATACATAAAACCCGTTATTTGTTATAGTTTACAACTTAATGTGAATTATTTTAGTTTTATCATTGATATTTGCTGTCACGTTAAAACTACCTTTAGAACAGCGAGCCGCTACGACCTCCTAGTTTCAAGTCAGGTAGGTCTATACCGGCTGAGCTTGCTGTTGATACATTTCATACGTTCACTCTAATAATTGGAATAGTCTATAACGTAAAACTTATGATAATATAGACTAAGGTTGATTATATTACTAAATTTTGAAGGGAAAAACACTTAAAAGAATTTTCGTTTAAATAATTGAAATAACAAATTCGAAAAAATAATTAATCCAATCGATTATAAACTGTTACGATTTTCGACTTATCCGAAATGTATAGTAATACAATTTGAAAATCAAATTGTGGAATGTCAATGATTTGAGCCCAGGTCAAATTGATCAACATATTCATTACAATTTTGTTCTGTAGCATGTTTTTGTGAGGAGGACTGTACCACGGAGAGTTTTGGGGGTGTAACCCTTCTTCAAACTATTGTTAGTAATGTATTTTTCTATTTTTTCCCTCCAATGCCTAGGCTAGTTGATTCTTGGAGTTTTATTAAATTAATAGCACCTAAAACTTCAATTAAGTTTTGAAAATCTCTAAATTTATTTTAAGACGTAATCAATGTTTTTAATAAAATCCTCGTCATATCCTGTTGTGAGACTTCCCCTAGATACCATTGTTACAATCCCGTCCCTCTCATTTTTCCTTTACAGGTATGGAAGGTCCTGTTTGTTATTACTAAGAGGACACTAGTTTGAAGGTGTGTAAGTTGTGTAAAGTTGACTCGAGGTGCCGGACAAAGTAGGTATTTTCTTCCTGTTGCCCACACTAACATTTCCTTGCCTTGTTTTAACACGCTGATAATCTCACTTCAAATTTGTAGATAAACATCGAGAAGGACATAAATCAAGTCCAAACAACACTTCGAACACGAGCATTATAAAACCTTTTAACTCCTTCATTTTTTAACTCTCCTTGTTTTGTTTTATGTTGTGTGTGTGGAGAAGCAACCCCAGGCGAGCGACCCCCCACCTGCCATCCAGGGTTCCATTACACAGGTTATAAATCCAAGTGGCCGTGACTAGGGAGGTCCGTGGTTTCACGCCAACAGATAAATAAGCAGGCAGGCAGGCAGCCGTAGCTAACTGAGCCGTTGTCAGCTTGTTAGCACAGCAGACACGGCCATAAGTCAAGACAAGACAACTTAGGGGGGGTTGACTACATGTTCTCGTGGTATGCCGGACATGATGTTTGATCACAACACTTTAACTTGGACCACTCTGATCCTCACCGCTAAGTAACAATACCAGTGAAATATTGTTATTATGTCATGCAGTTCAATTGATGAGCAGGGCTAGCGTTTAGCAAGCTCTACTAGCAAAGTAGACGAATAAGAAATGTGATAAGGGAACGTTTTGTATGGTTATATTGATAGGATTACCGATAATCTGTATATCTTGAAATATTAACCCTATTGTTTTTTTATAATCCATCTAAACTATTTTTATTGAGAATTATAATAAAACTAATCTTATATTTCTCTTATAAAGGAGATTTTTTGTGCGTTCGATGTTCGATTATGACTAAAAAGCCACTGAATGGATTTGAATGCGGTATTTAGTAATTTATGCAGATTTTTACAGGCAGAGCTTTAAGCTATTTATAAAACGAATTGTATAAAATAAAATTCATGTTTTTCAAAGATTATGTCTTAAAATTGTAATTTCTCCTATGAAATGTGTTCAACTTGATCGCTAAATCCAAATAGTAACTACAGAATCAAGACTTCCTTCAGAGACAAGTAATTCAACTCAGCGACAAAGACTTCTACTAGTCTATTTACCTTAAAGCAAATGTCTGTAACCTATAAACGTCCATATATATTGTACTATTTATATCTTGTTCACTTTAAGCATTATTTTTAACTATTTTTAATAGTCGCTTCTTATCATCAGAAGTATCATAAACTATTTATAAGAACCACGCTGTTTTTAAATATAAAGTGTTCTCAATGTCAATTATCTCTTCACATAATTTTATTTTCACGGGAGTGTCAGATCATAAAATTGAAAAACTATTGAAAGTTTAAGACGGAATGAGGACCATTCAATTAAACACATTCATACCACAGTCTAATATACACAGGTCTGGTTATTCTTTAGTTCCAGTAGTCAGACTTTGAACCCAAAAAGCGCTAGTATCTTCGCATCTTAGCACGCACAAAATTCAAATATTGAAGACAACTAATGTTTCATTCTTCAATCTTAGGTAATATGTGACGGGTAACATGAAATGATTAACTTATAGCAAAATGTATTACCTCAAGTAAAATAAAGATAGATTAGAACAAGAATTGTTTACTCATTATTGTAAAATAATTAAAATTTTCTTATTAATGGCAAATGTATATTATTTAACCAAAACTAGCTTGGTACGCTCTATGGCCACTTTATACACAGTCTATCTTATTTATATTGTATAACATGAAGTAATCGGCTCTAACCAGGAAAAATATTTAAGGGTAAAAACAATAAAAGGTTTAAAAAGGTGTAGGGGAGAATAGGCAAATGGCGACTATCCAAGCAAAAACTTAGATTAGTGAAAAAGTATTTATTGTAATTAAACCTAATAAACACGATCGTAATAGCTTAGTAATTCTACTTTGAAGATTAGATAGTATAAAATAGAATGTTATTATGTTTTGCCTATCAAACAAAAAAACTACAAATATTGGTTTGTCCACCATTTGCTACCCCGTCGGGTAATCACGGTCACTATTGCCCCCATGGTTTTACAATATTAAAATATGTATTTTTATTTTATTTGCTAAAAAATTTGTAAAATAGCTTTAAACATTGTATTTTAATAGCAAACATAAACTATGCATATAAATTAGTGGAAATAATTATAACAGTAGAATCAATATGATAAACAATATGCTATATGATAAAATAAATATAAAAACAATCAGTTTCATCAAAAATTAAAAGTACAAAATGTTTTAAGAATAAATATTTTACAGAATGTCTTTGTTTTGATAACATACAGAAAGTTATATAAAATACGGTGATCAAAAAATCTATTTCAACTTATTTATTCAACATTTGTTTACATTGAGTGGCGATTTTTCCTTATGCATACGACACACGCTCTACATTCTTCGTGAACCCATACTCAACAAGAAGTTGATCGATACCATG